>CABIKL010001899.1:0-13931 GCA_902196195.1 Aptinothrips rufus
CCCCCCCCCGGCCCCTCGCCCTCGCCCTGACACGACAGTGGCGCCTTCTCGTACTGTCAATGGAAAGGCTAGCACGTGAAGTTGTCGTGGATGTATGTAGATGGGGTCTCTGCACTCACCACACCAAAGTAATATGGGTTGCCGGGCGATGTGAGGAAAGGCGACAACAACTTAAACTTGAGACCCGTCTTGACAAGGGAACGTTAACAGTAAGCTGTATTGGTATTTGAAGCCAACAGAGTGTGCTTTACTCAGATTCATCATACCTTGTCACAGATTCAAAACACGGTGCGGGCAGGAGGAAAACTTCGACGTCACACAGAGTCTTTGTGAGTTCACCTCCTCCCCTTCCTGAAGCAGCGCTAACTTACTACTGTAACTGGAAAGAAGAATCGCAATAGGAAAATACTTGAGGCCGCGGCGACCACAGGCAGGCCGTCGTGAAAGGTGCCCCTCTGCTCCCCTGACCTGGCCCAACCTCACCCGCATCACCACCTGCCAAGCAGCGCCGCGCTGGCCGCACCCTGACGCTGAGTATGTGTGTGGGAGGGAGGTAGGACTCAAAATACGCAACACAATGGCGTCAAGAGGCAAACAGGAGCCCTCGAGTGGGTCCAAGTGGGATAAGTTTCAGACCACCTCGTGGGCTGACCGGGACGAGTCCTGCCCTGCCCTGCCCTGGCCTGCCCTGCCCTGCCCTGCCCTGCCCTGCCCTGCCCTGCTCTGCCCTGCCCTGCCCTGCCCCGCCCAGCCCTGCCCTGCCCTGCCCTGCTCTGCCCTGCCCTGCCCTGCCCTGCCCTGCCCTGCCCTGCCCTGCCCTGCCCTGCCCTGCCCTGCCATGCCCTGCCCAATGTGGTCACCACGTAACTTACTGGAGACCACACAGACGCCATCCCCTGCCCTAGGAAGGGCCCAGCCAGGCAGGCAGTGGGGTAGTCAGTCCCCAGCCATTTTACGAGACGACGTGTTACTTTAGTTTATTTTATCCGTCATGTTGCTTTGTGGTATCAGGTGATGGAATTGGGCTGGATTGCAGATAGCAGGTGATCATCGATGCGGATGCAAGTTCTGGGGAGAATCCAGTGATTCCAGGTCCCAGCCCTCGACGTCATAGATTCAAGTGCGAGTTCTGGGGAGACTCCAAGTTATTCCAGATTCCAGCCCCTCGACAACATAGGTCCACAGGTGCCAGTGCTAGGTATACTCCAGTAATTCCAGGTGCTAGGCCCTTCTTCTGTCGACTGACTGCATGGGCAATAGGATTGCACTGGGTCAAGCAGGGAGTGACAGCTATGCGTTCCCGAACACTTATTGTTGTGAATTATATCAATTCAATATTGTGAAGGCACAGCAACAGTAATCATCATTCCATACAATCAGTGCAATACCAATACTGCGTTCGGAAGCCGGCGGAAGCCTGCAGCCTCCAAAACAATTGCATATTTATTGCCATAAGAGCGGTCGCGTGACGAGTATAGGAAGCTGACACAAGTGGAAACATGTGACTATCAGTTCGTGCAGAGAGGGTTTGCATTATTCATGTGTTTCCCCGTATCGTCCGCCACAGAAAATATAAATCATTATTAGTCCTATTCCGTGCCTCTTCTGGTCCAGATATCCATCCATCAGGAGCAGTCAGGTTGAGGGCTTGCTAACTCAAATACAAACACCCCGAAAAGCGACTCATAGATTCTTTTAGCTTACGAATTCTTTAATTTTGGCATGATGTGTCGTTAAAACGTTTTGACATTCAACAGTTTGGGGAGGATAAATGAAGGTATTACCAAAAGACACTTCTAGTGATCTAAATTTTACTCATTTTCTTGATCAGGTCGCGGCCCGGAGTCGGCGGGATACGTATCAAAAGATCAGTCGTCCCCATAAAAACTAACAAACCTTTTTGTATCGCGTGGCCATCCAGAGTGATACAGAACGAAGTCAGGCCAGGGGGTCAGACAGACACACAAATTGTGACCGGAGCGCTCGAGAGGGAGTGGGAGAGAGAGAGAGAGAGAGAGATGCACGAGAATAACGTAAAGAAGGGAGAGGGAACAGATTTATCTGGGACTCTCTGCATCCCCCATTGTACTGACGGCCAGGCCAAGAAAAATTGCCCACCTGCTGATGTCCTCGTATACCCAAAACATGTAGGGCGGGACACTGCAAACTTCTTGGGCATACGTTTTCCCTTTGCCCTCCCTCGCTGCCCTTCGCTCCGCTGCACATCCCTTCGCACCTCTCTCCGTGCTTTTCTCTGCTTGCTATATTCGCTAAAGTTATCGCGCTGGTTTCAGAATTCACCTCACACCCCATCGTGGTTCGGTTGGTCATCTCTATCAATGTAAGATTTGACGTCCGAGTCAGTTCAATGCGAAAAAATGTACCTGGAAATATATGCTTTTCGGAATTCAAAACTGGAACGAACTAGGTCACCCCCAACGACTCATATTTATTTCACTCCGAGGCGTTTGTTATTTTCTTAGGATGGGGGAGCGCGAGGATCAACGCGCAGCCAGACAAAAGGCAAATCCGAGGATGACACGGGTGACTTTGAAAATGAAACGAGCAGGTCAGTGAGTATGGCAGGTGCAAGGTGAGGGCGGGGGAAGGGGGAGGGGGGGGGGGGGGGGGGGGGGGCTGCTCGCATTCCTTCTCTGCCTGCTACAGTGCTACAGTCATCACAAGTTGACTGACTCTCTTCTAATTCTTCGCGGTTACCAATCAACACATTTGATCAGCAAAGACGTTATCTTGCTCAATCGAAACAGTGCGTGTAGAACAACATAACTACTGCACGGTATGACGCTAAGAAAAACCTAACTCACGTTATTACACGAATGTACCAAAGTTAAAAATGAACGACCTACACAACGAAAGTAATTTTGACTAGATGTGACGAATTTGTAAAAGAATTACTGTCAAAAAATTACGTTAAAAAGGATTATCTTTTCTCTGCGTCATTGTGCAGATAAGTCGTTGTGAACGCGCTCTCATTCGACCAATGTACGCTGGAGGTCTATTGGTGGATACGCCTCTTGTTGACCGGGTGCGTTGCGGTGACGGTTATGTCTTGTTCACGCGCGCTGTCGACACGACACGGTACCACGAAGTGCAGAGAATCAGTAGGAGGATGAATCCGATCTTATTAATCCGACCAGATAGGATGGAAGTGACGTGCGATCAGCTTCAGCCGCGTTGCGACCTCCTCGGGCTGGGAGCCCGCGAGGGTCGGGTTGATAACGCGAAGATCCGGTCGGGAAACATTATACTCAGATCAGAGTCAGAGTTCGCAAGGGTTGCAGTGTTGCCTATCTTTCTCTGGAGCAGAGGATTACTTCGGCATATAATAGGACCTAACAATCGACGCTCTTTTCTATGCGCTGAATGCAGAGTAAAAAGGATAGACTGCTATGAGGCGTGGCGTGGCAGGGCGGGGCGTGGTGGGGCGTGGTGGGGGCGGGGAGACTTCTCGCCCGCAGCGATACATTTACACCGTATAAATTATCTCTCTGATGCAACGCACAGACGTATGGGACTTGGGGGCGTTTGGTCCCACCCGACCCACTCCCCAAAGAACGTCGTTGCGAATCGCCCTCTCCCACGCTTTTGATATGAATCAGCATTTATAGAGTGGATACGGCTAAAACGTCCGGGGGGCTCTGGGTAGGGCTCTTTCAGGTGCAGACCTCGTTTCTGTCGGATTGTCACAGAAAGCAGGCTCTCAGACGACTGCCCTTCCTGTCTGGTTTTCGGCCGGGGTGGGTGGGGAAGGGATCTGACGCCGGGTGGGGCGGGGCGGAGTTTCGTCAGTCTAGCCTAGGCTTCCTGCGACAATCCATGAGCACTAATCATAGCCAGGTCGGGAGGTAAATGCTCCAAGTATGTCTGATAAATGAGTGAGAACCGTTCAAGCAGCACTCTGGGCTGTAAGAATTATTGATTGGTTGGGTTCTATTTGGTTTTAGTAGCTGTCTGTGGCACTGCGTGCGAAGCCCTGCAACACAGGAGCACTACGAGTTGCCTACGCACGAGGCGCGTGCTCCGCGACCAACTCGGCAATTTAAAAAAAATTCGATATCCTATCATCTCGACGCAGGCCAAAGAGGCAGCAGCTGTTCGGCGTGCCGTAAATCCAGATCTCGATGTCAGGAATGAAAGTCGTGTCGCTGCCTGGAGATAGGCTGTCCCTGCGGCCTGGACTCCAGGTCAGGTCAGAGCAGATCCTCTCCCTCCCTCCCCTCCCTCCCTCCCCTCTCTCCCCTCTCTCCGAGAGGGATGAGGAGCGGTGCGGACCGGTGTCCTGTCCAGTCGCGATGCGACGTTCTAGGAAGCGTCGCCCGATAAATTAAACTGGTGCAAGGGATGAGCGGCTACGCCGCGCCACGCCACGCCACGCCACGCCACGCCGCGCCCTGCCCGCGAGACACTTTATATATGCTTTATATTCAAATGAAGTCCTAGGGCTCCCATGCGGGGCACGGCTGCGCAGGGCACGGCTGGCCCGATGAGCCTTGAAATTTGTTCCATTTCATCCTCGACTATGATGGGACATCCCTATGGGATGTGACCGGGACCGGTGGCCCCGCTGCGGTGCGGTCGTTATCATGTCACGAGAGAGAAACTGAACGTCCCCGCCTCGCCCCGCCGGCTCATGGACTCGGAGCCTGCGTGCCGGTCCCATGGACCTCATGAGCATCTGAATGGGATAGCGGCGAGGATGACAAGCGCCTTCCATTGCCCCCTCCTCCCCTCCCTGCCCCGCCCTCCCCTCCCCGACCGGGCTTTAGAACAGGTGCAACGTGTAGTAGCAGATCCTGAGGGAGATTTGGTTTCCCTTTGACGTTCGTAATACGTATCAGGTTCAAGTTCGAGAGTTAAGGAGTTGTAGGGCTCTATTGTGCTCAATGTTTTCTACCAGAGCAGTTCCTGTCTAATCCTCTAAAATGAGATTTCATAAAATTATTATGTAAAACGAATGATCATGAAACATAAACTTAAATTCGTTGAAAGTTTTAAAGAAGGCGCCACTGTTACTCATATTGCTTGGCCGTAAGTTGCCAGGCGATCAATCCCTTGCTGCCACCTCACAAGCATCCTAAGCTGCGTGACGTCGAACGCAGTCAGATGGACTTATCTCAGGGGCGGCAGGCGGCATGCGCAGAAAATTTATGATTCGTCGACAAGTTTTCGACTTAAGTTTGAATAATTTTTCAAACAGAAATGACGTTTCTCCAGATCTACAAATGGCATCGTAACGATGTCGAATCGATAAAATAAAAAATTACAACCATAGTAACGACATCGGAACACAGTCGAATCCAAGTCTGCATCAAATCGATGTCGACGAATCATTCCTGGCTGGGTCAGAACGCACGCTCCCAGTGCAGTTTGAACTTTTGAAGCTGAACGGTTCGCATTCAGAGAATTCTCGGGTTTATGACGACCTCAAATCACGCCAAGGATGGGGAAGGAGGGAAGAGGGGTATCGAACTGCAGGCAGGCGCTGCTGTGTCTCAGAGATGATGCTGGAGATAACGGGTGACGAGTCGAGGCCACAACAAGATGACCACACAAATCAAATGGCCTTCTGTCACCCACTCGCCAACAGCGCTCTGTACTCCAAGATCAGCCTATGCCGGAGAGACTCGAAGGAGAGACTGTCACAGCGGATGTCACATAACAAGTTTCCAGTACGTGTAAAGGCCTTACGTGGCTCTGCTCTGCTCTGCTCTATAAATAGCGAGAGACAGCACTAATCATTCACATATTTTCTCGCTGATAACGCGCGCCTCTTCTCACCTGTCGGGGAACTGCAGTAAGGTTAAGGCTGTGAACCTGCGGTGCGGAAAACGAGCGGCAGATGGCAGCACTCGCCTTTATGACTCGCTCCAGCGTTTAAGTCTCCATTGGGTGGCTCGATTCCAACACGCTTCCTGTGCTGTCACCAGTCATTAATAACGAATTCGTGGCATTACTGTTGTTTCTAGTCGATGGAATTGGAATATTCCTTTCCCCCATGCACAGAAGTATAGCTTATTTACTGTTGCTATCACGAGCTACATCGCGGTGTTCCTATCGCAGCTCGGGGTGCGAAAAAGTGCGGTATTGTATGCTTGACTCGAGCAGGAGCTCTTGTTACGCCTACTTGTGACGCTGATCGAGAACTTGGGCTTCCATGGCGCGGCGAAGCTTAAATATATGTGGTGTGGCGTGGCCTGGCGTGGCGTGGCGTGGCCTGGCGTGCCGTACCGTGGCGTGGCGTGGCGTGGCGTGGCGTGGCGTGGCGTGGCGTGGCGTGGCGCCTCGTAGCGACCTCCGAGCTGCTGGTGTGAACAGTAAACAGTACTCGCTCTTCCTGTAGTGCAGGGGCTCTCAGTGTCTAACGTTAAGCTTCGGATGAATCACCCCGACACTGCATCGTGTGATATCGGGTCTTGACCGTTACCGACATTGTGCGGTTTCTAATATTGGTGTGGGATGCTTGAATTGCGGTGTTCACGTCGATGAATCCGGTCGATTCCAGTTAACTTCCTCAAGTTTTTGTCCCGAAATTAAAGAGAATTTACGGGCGGAATTTCAATTTTATTCAAACATTTGAAATTTTTACCAATTTCTTTATAACTTTTAGGTACAAAACTGTATTGAAATTCCTTTGCTTTTCAATTAAATTACATGAAATTTTTAATTTGAGTGTGCAAAATTTAAGGAAACGTCTTCCCCCTCACATTCGCGGGCTCGTTTCTCTGAGTGTCCTTTTCCTCGCGCGCCGCTCGGTGTGCCATACGGTGTGCCCCCCCCCCCCCCCCCCCCCCCCCCCCCCCCCCCCAAATCGCCCTGATACCGAGGTAGTGGTTTCCCCTGTCGGCGCCCACAGTAATTATGACAGGGCGCTGGCTCGCGCTGGACACGCGTGAGGAGCTGATCATTTAGCAGGCAGTGATAACTTCAGGACAGGACCTTGGACAGGACTCTCTCTCTCTGTCACGCGTCAACAGCACAGCGCCGCGTTGTTGGTCAGGTCTAAGAGCACTGCGAGCCCTGACTCCAGATCTGACTCCAGCACTGCTTGCTCTGACTCCAGATCTGACTCCAGCACCGATTGCTCTGACCCCACGTATGACTACAGTTCTGATTCCAGAACTGATTAATTGCTCTGATTACGCGTCTGACTCCAGATCTGACTCCAGCACTGATTGATCTGACTCCGCGTCTGACTCCAGATCTGACTCCAGCTCTCACTCCCAGCCGGCACTGACTCAGCTCGCACTCAGTGAATGCATCGTAAGTCAGCAGCAGCTCGTGAACCCGCGGGTTAGAGCGACAAGTGCCGCCGCACTGGGAGACGACCTCCCTGCGCTGCTCATAAAGAGGCAGGGTTGATCGCTTCTCGCGCGACAGGCGACTGATTGTTGCCACTCCTAGAGTGTACTTTCAGGGGAAGGGAAGCCTCTCCACATCGGTCAGCTCGTCACTGTGAGTAACTCGATGTGGAGTAAGGGCGGCCGCCCTCTCAACAGTAGCCGAGCTTCAACACAACGCGAACACAACAATTACTCGGCCAGCGATTGTTTGCCGAGGGAGACACTCCCCGCTTAGCATGTAATCTGATTGGTCAGCTCGTCACTGTGAGTAACTCGATGTGGAGTAAGGGCGGCCGCCCTCTCAACAGTAGCCGAGCTGCAACACAACGCGAACACAACAATTACTCGGCCAGCGATTGTTTGCCGAGGGAGGCACTCTCCTCTTAGCATGTAATCTGATTGGTCATCTCGTCACTGTGAGTAACTCGATGTGGAGTAAGGGCGGCCGCCCTCTCAACAGTAGCCGAGCTGCAACACAACGCGAACACAACAATTACTCGGCCAGCGATTGTTTGCCGAGGGAGACACTCCCCGCTTAGCATGTAATCTGATTGGTCGCAGTTTTTTCGTGGAAGTTGTGACACGTTCATGAAGGAGATTATTCGGGGTGGGTGACGTTTCCCTACGGTAAGTGATCCGCTGCCGGACAATGCCGCGCTGCCAGCGTTGTTTTGTTTGGCGTGTGTTATTCCTCCTCGTGGAATTTTCTATGCAGAAGGGGGTGGGGTGGGTATAGACAGGGGGCGAGGGTCGGGGCAGAGGGGGCGAACTCGATGTTATTCTACGGAGCTCCAGGATTGTTGTGTGCCTACCTTCAGGGATGTGTGAATTCAGCACCTCAGAATCACTGCTGCCCACTTTGGAAGATGATACCGTTATTGTTCTAAATGCCACGGGCGAGAATCGAACCCACGCCTCAACTTCACACAATTCCACGGATGTCCAGGCCAACTGGACCACCGTGCCACGCTGGTATAAGCGAATTCGATGTAAATCAAATTCAATGAAGGTCTGTTCTTACACTTTTTAAATCCTAGGTTGGTATCAGTGCATCTGAGGTGTACGCTCTGTCCCGCTCGCGCACGAGGCCGCGCGCGCCAATTCGAGGTCACTGAGGTCATCCCCTTTCAGTGGGGGAGGCGCGGAGTCTGATAACACGGCAACACACCAGTAGATCGATTACAGCGTTCCAGATCGAGCTCAGTAAATGCCAGTTGGTATTGAAACACCACAACTCTCAGCGCGTGTAGCCAAACCAGTTCCCTCCCGCATTGATAAAAGATCATATCGGCCAAATAGGCAAGTGCCATTCATCAAAACTCTTCTGGAGCCAGCCTATGACTTCCGGTAACTGGACTCTTTGTGGTTAGCCCTTCCCAATCGATTTGTTCTGCAGTGCAAGTATGAGAGTTCTCACAGTGAGTTCTCACAGTGAGTTCTCACATGCAGCGAGACAACGAGGCATTACGACCAAGCGGGTGGCATACTGTTATTGTTGTGGTTCTCGGTACAGCGGCGTGTACTCCGTGGCGTTGCGGTAGGACGAGACGCTGACCTGAGAACATGTCACTCGGTTCACTTCCCGGAGCAGGCTCGGCTCGGCTCGGCTCGGCTCAGTGATGGCTCATTACTACCTGACACGCCAATGAGTACAGGTGCCACACTGGCTGAAAGCGATCGCCAGTCAGACAGGCGACGAGAAGAACACCAGAGCAACTAGCAACCAGACGCAGCCCACTGGTCTACGGGTACGAACAAGCAAAGCTAAGTCTCAGGGGTTGGACAAACTTTGGCTAAAATCTAGAAATGTTGAATCAATTTCCAATAGTTCGGCTTGAGGTCCGCGCCGCTGTCACTGGGGACTCTGCTCCCCGAACAGTAGGTGACTCACCCACTGACTGATCAGGAGACCACAATTTGACAGGAGCGGACAAAACTATTGGCTAGCATAACGCCTGTAATTACACTGATGGGTTTACAACCCACTCGGCTGCCCACTCTTATTGTCACCAATGGACTGGGCGAGGGCAGGGCGGGGCGGGGCGGGGCGGGGCAGGGCAGGGCAGGGCAGGGCAGGGCAGGGCAGGGCAGGGCAGGGCAGGGCAGGGCCTACTGCAGGTAGGGACTGACTGTTCCGGTTGCCAAGGCGACCCTACCCACTGGAACATTAAGCACTCACGGACACATCCCTCGCCTCGCCTCGCCTCGCCAGCGCGCTGCCCTGGACTGCACTCGACACGACAAACCGGGCGGGGCCGCAGGCCGCAGGTTTCCACCCTGGATCGACCCTGAATACGGCACGAAATAACCCCCACTGACGTTAGCGTCTCTACAGACCCCTGCAGATTAGGTTAGGCTAGATCGTCCCAAAACAAGCGGGCCCTCACATAGCACCGTACTGCTAGTAACACTGGCCCTGGTTTCGAGATAGATCTGCCCAAAATGTCGGTGATTGGGCTATTAACTGAGCATGAAACATCCCTCAGCGTATCTTATCGGAGATATCGGTCGTAACACACACCTGCCCCGTCTGCTGCTGCTCCAACAAGCTGGGCATGGATTAGGATAGATTGGGTGGAAACAGCTGAAATCACGACGACATTATTCGTAACAAAGGAGCAGCGCTCGCGAGACGGGCTCGGCTCGTCGGGCGCGCGCTCGCTCGGAGCGCGGAGCTCCAGACACAGACATCAAGAGAGAATTATTTGAACGCGCGCAGCTAGGTAGATGAAGCCTATTAGTGGTCGGGTCGGCCTCATCTTAGGATGCAGCTAAAGACCGTGGCCCAGCCGGCCCAGCCCTGAATCAGGGAGACGGCACCTATCTCGCTTCTTCTCGCTAATGACAACTCCTAATTCACGCCAATAGAGTAACAGACGCCATAACTCTTAGTTTTTTTCTCTGGCCTGTGGGAGGCTGGGAGGTTTAGTAAACGCGCTGGGCTCTGAGTTGTGTGACGGCGGCCTCGTCATCGGCAGCGTATTTCGATGCAAAAGTAATTACGTCGGTGTTTTCGCTGTTTGACAATTATAAGAGCTTTGAGGGAGAGAGTTCCCATAGAGACGAGCTGAGAGGCGGCGCGGCCCATAGTACTCTGATCGAAGTGCCCAATGGGAAGCCCCGCCCACCTTCCACCGCCTCCTCGACGCCGTGCTTCGATTGTGATTGAGATCATCGTCAGTCATCGCCTCCGGACGCCCAAGTCATTGCGGGGCCCGATGATCAGGCTCGGTGATGGATGCCGCTGCACTCATCGGAGCTGCATTGCACTGCAGAAAGAGTTCAGGCGACCAAAGGGCTCAGCGGTGAGGACAAGGGACACAGGGAACCCGCACTGGAGAAGAGTACACCCAGGGAAATAAATTCTTGAACCAAGACAATGTGGGATGATGCAGAAGTTGTCTTCGTAAAAGGCAAAAAGTGCATTGATTTGAGAAAAAAAATTCTTCATTTAATTATCTTTTTTCTCGAATTGACGCTTTTTTTATGTGCGAACACAATTTTTGCATCATCTCAGAGAAGACAAAAAAATACATTGATATAAGAAAAAACTGAATGGAATCAAGAAATCTGTTCCCTGGGTGCATGAAACCTCTCCGCCGGCGGTGGCCGACACCAGACAAAACTCGAAATGTCACGGGAGAAGGCTATGGCAGATTTCCCGGAACTTGCACAAAGCTCCGATGAAACGCTACGGCGCGTCCGAGCGCCTCCTGTCGCGACAATTACTGCACCAGAGTGAGACACATGTCACTGGCACGCGAACCAAAACGAAATGCGGCACTGCTTACTGGAGACCCCGTGAAATAGTTACCGCGGCCCGGTTACTGCTCCACGTCAGACCGTAAACTCAGAAGAACATATCGATGACCAACACGTGTGTAGTCATAAGCTTCGAGGAGAACCAGAACATATCGTCCTCGGCCCTTTTACAAACGAGAAGGAAGCAAGTCCAAGAATCCTCACCTCATCACCTCATATCATGGAGTCGATACGCCGATGGGCTGATTAACTTCCGATCGGCTCTAGTTATTCCAGCAGCCTACCGGGTCTCTTCCATGTCACACTGGTCAGAAACACCAGCAATGCATGGACGATACACACACGAACACACCATCAACACGACACTGGTCGCTCGCGGCGCGGCGGCTGGGGCCGGGCGGCGCGGTTTGAACTTTACAAGCCGGCGCGATGCTTGCGCGACGCGAGGCGTCCTACAACTGACTCCGCTCAACGCCGACGCCAGCGAGCCGCGCGAGCAATACAGCAGAGGCAGGGAAGAGCTGCTCCGGAGTGCGGTCGGCCGCGCCGCGACGCCCCCCCCCCCCCCCCCCCCCCCCCCCCCCGCCCCCCCCCCCCCCCCCCCCCCCCGGCCGCTTCCTCCAGCGCCACTCTCCGCCAGGCCACCTGTGTGTCCCTCGTGTCGGTTCCCTAGGGGTGCGATGAGGTTGCGATCAGGTGCCTTCTCCCCGGACGCACCAACACAGCAAGTGCAAACATGCAAAGCCAAAATAAGTTAATGAACTATCAGCTCGCTCCTGAGCTAAATGTTGAACAAGCCTTCATTGCCCTAAAACGTGTAGGTAACTGAGCATGATGAGACGATGTTCATAGCCCGTGATCGCCCCCCACCTGTTTCCCCTGTCCTCCCTCCCACTCCTCGACAGGCACTTCCGTCTCTTTTCCGGTCTGCCTCCACCGTAACCTTGTAACCAAACGCACCCTGCGGAAAGTGACGCATGAGCGGCGCGGCGCGGCGCGACGGTAGAGTCACCGAGAGTAGAATGGAATGGAGAGCGCCAGACCAGTGGTACCTGTTTCACAGCTCGCCCGCTTACTTGGACTGTCCATCATTCAGCCAGCGGCCCTCGATCGCTCTCAGTGTGCATTACTGGGACCAACCGATGTTCCAGTCCTAGTCTTCAACTCCCCCCCCCCCTCCTGCAACACAACCCGTGGAGAACTTTGGCGTACAGAAGATAAGGGGGAACCTCAGAAGTTGCGGTGGTAGACCCTAACAAAACCTCATTGGTTTTCTACACCCTCCATTCCCTGCTGCCACCTAAAACATGGCACAGCAGCATGCGGATCATTCATTTCCTTTACAATCTTGATGTCATAACGCCGGTTCCTTCTTAACCCTTAACCTTATTTGCGGCTCCTACAGGACTACATCGTTTTCCGCTATAAGTCTGTAAAGAGACTTCAAAGCGTCGTACACCAACCAACATGGATTACATTTACTTACCATCGCAAGTCCCTTACGCGCCCCAGTCGGTCATACAATCCAGATCAGGAAGTGCAAGTCGGCGCAAACAGCGCTCGGTTCTGCCCGCGGCGACGGGCCTGGCTAGGCAGAGCCTGCGGCTGCGGCACACTGACGTACACGGCCAGTACACGGCGCGCGGCGTGCAGTGCATCCCGCCGAGCATCTTGGATGCAGCAGATTTGTTGATGCCATGTCCTGTGTTGTACTCGAAGTACATCCGACATCCAACCTCAGTGTCGGGGCATAGGTCCGCGTGATGGACGTTTTCCACTACCGCGATATCTCGAAACTTCGTAATTTTCTGTCGGCTCCACTTTAAGATCCAGGGATTATTGTGCGTTCTCAAGCAGGTAGTTATGCACTCGAGGTGCAGTATTGCATAACCAGTAGTATTGCCAAGTAATTTTCAGAGAATTTTCTTCAAAACGCCCCAAAATTCCCACTTTTCAAAGGACTTCCCTTTTGGACGAAAATTTGGAAAGGCCCGTAGGAAACGTTAAATATTTGGGCAAAGTAATACCGTTTTTTTCCCTTTTTGCCAATAAGATCCCTTCTGGCAGTGTTTTTGAGTTGAAATTGTCCTCGTCGTGGAAAAGTCCCTCGTCTTGGTAAAATACTGTCCATAACTGGTCGAAATTAATAAGGAAAGATCTCACATGAGAGGTGAGGGTAGTTAAGTTACTCTCCCCCTCCCCCGCCTGTGTCTCTGTAGTCGGGCCGGAGCGCAACGGTAGTGACTCAACGAGCAACTCGGCAACAGGTGTCAAGATGAGTCGGTGGGGTGGGGGAGGCGGGGGGCGTTACGGTGCCGTTTCCGAACTCACTCGCTTCACGTCCGCCTCACGCGAATCGGACGCATCCTTTCGAATGGCCGACTCTTCTGCAGCAGCCAGGCGGGGGCCGTCCCTAAATCTTCATAGGGAGTTGCTGAGGGAGGTGAGGAGGGAGCCCTACTGAATGTCATAAACTCGTGGACCATACCTTCTCCTTAGTCTACGAAGCTGTATTGAGAAGTGTGCTGGTTAGTACGTCCGCGTCGAATGATCTAATAATTTGCTGCTGTCTGAATCTGTTGTGGGTCACGCTGTGCGGGGCGGGGCGGGGCGGTGCGTGGCGTGGCGTGGCGTGGGCGGGTACTGCTGGAGGTGTGGGAGGCTGCGGGGCGGGGGCCCTCCGCGGGTGGGAGGGGAGGAGGGGGGGGGGCGCTGCGGCCTGACCTGGATGCAGCTGCAAGTGGGCCAAGATGCTTGGTCTCAGCTGGTAGGTCCGGTGAAAAGGGGGGGGGGGGCAGGGGGGGGGGG
>CABIKL010001900.1:0-13930 GCA_902196195.1 Aptinothrips rufus
CATCAAGGTAGGTTTCGAAAAAAAAAAAACGAACAGTATAAAAAAAGTGTTAATAATTCTCTTGCTGCACACAATTAACAATCAATATTTTGAAAAAGTCAATGGCAGTCTGAGAGTGTGCCTCAGTTAGTTCTGCACGCATTTAGTTTACAATTTATTGCGATAAGAACATACCAGCTGCACGCGCACGGTCGTGATTCCAGGAATCCAGGCCCATGCTCCTATGCACGGCGCCGAAGGACGTCCCACCGGGACGACCACACGGCCACTGTGCCAGCGACCGGGACAGGTCACCGACCGGCAACCTTCGTGCAAATATGTAGTCCAGCGCGTGCGCGGAGTCTCGTCCGACTTGCAAGGGGTCCGGTACTTACCTTATCAGCGCAGGTACACTGTGGAATTTGTCGTCACAAGACGAAAAACATCCTGACGAAATTTTAATCTTAAAGAAATGAGGACATTTCTTGGCAGTTCTCTACGGCACGTTCGTCACTTCGGCCGATATACTGGTCACATGGGTTCCAAATGGGTTCCAAATTACTACATGCAAATGGGTGACGGCATTGTAATGCAGGGGTTTTGATGACATCTCTGTTTTCAAATAGCCATGGAACTTGTCGTCAAAACGAGGGCTAAAATTTCTACAGTGTGCCACTTGGAAACGAGCCAGTAATTTTTCGTTTTGAAAATGGTAATTAATCTGGTTAGCGACCTCGCCCTTTTGATGGTGAACTTTTGATTTTTGTAAAATTATGGTGGATCACATAAGACGTTAAGCTTCAGAAATTTCAAAAATAATAATTTTGACGGTTTAAGTATGCTTATAAATAAATACAAGTACAGCAAACGCGTTGAATTGTTCGTAACGTAGTTGAATCCAGAACCTATACATCACGAGCTGTAAGTCTCGCGCCTCTGTCAACGTTGATAGCTTGCCTCCCTATGCGTTTGCCACCCAAACTAAATCTGTACTACTTCTCAGTCAGAACGAGCCGAGTAACGATCGGGTCATCGAAATAATCAGCGACGTTAAAAAGAAATAAACCACCTTTCGCCGCGCCAGTGGTGACCTTGTCTCTGGAGGAGCGACTAACGACCAGCTGCAAGTCAGATGCACAGGATCTGTTTCAAAACACTGGACTAGTCTCATAAACCGACCGCCTCATGTCCCCGACTATAGCTAAGGGTGGAGAAGGGCAGAAATGGCATTGTGATTTTTATTTAAATTCGTTGGTGGGTTGGTTGATATCAAAGGACTTAAAAGTTAAAGTAAAGACGTGGAATAGTGTTGGACGCGTACACAAACCACGTGGTCGAAATTGGGGTCACCTTGGACAACCCCTCCTCCCTCGTGGTGCTATTTTGCCTACCTTTCCCATGGTAGAGCATAGGGCCATGGTATGGAAGCCAGCCCCCACCCCCGTAACTACATCACGTGGTTTGTGTACGTTGCATACGGCGGCACGTCGTCGGCACGCGTGGAGGCACGTGGCATCTCCACCGTCTGGGATTTCCCTGCTGCAGCCTGGACCCCTCCACGAGCTTTACCAACGAGCCAGTCCCCACCAGGCCATACCCCGCGCTGTCCCCCACCCTCCCCCTTCCCCTGCTCCGCCCCGCCTTCGCAAGCAACAACCCCGCTCCCCGCGAAACACCTCGCTCGAGTGCCGCGAAATAGCTCTTCCTTGCAAGACGATGCAGAGTCAAAGGCGGCGGAGACAATCCCCCTCCCCTCCCCTCCCCTCCCCTGTGAAGTGTGCCTAGTGCCTATGATGGGACGATGTAAACCACCACGACCGCCACCCGCAACGACACGAGGTTCTCCGTCGTGGCCCTGCCCTGCCCTGCCTGCCCGGCGGCACAGAGGTGCGGTGGTGTCGCTTGGCAATCACAATCGGTGCTCAAACCGCACGGGGACGAGACCAGTCCGCCCTGCGAGTGTCGCCCTGCACTGCTGCTGCGTTCATAGTGTTGATTTCGGCCACGGCAGTCAGGCTAGACAGACGGACACCGTAACTTCGAGGCCCGGGCCGGGTCAGTGAGGTATGCGCGAGTGAAATACAACATGGCATGGCGTGGCGTGCTGCCTCTCTCTCGGATTACTATCGACGGCGCCGACAACCTGCACATCGAGAGCTGATTTCAAGGTAATTAACATAGTAACTATCTACATCTTTACAAGCACAGTGTCCGGAGTGATAACAAGGTGCTCCAATGAACAGCCACATCAGAAGTGAGAGGAACGAGACGACACGGCGCCGTGTGGCTTTATTACTCTTCACTTTGGTCTGGCTGTTCCTTGGAATGCCCTGTTGGTGATTCTGTGCGGGGTCTGGTTGCCCACTAGTTATACAGGACTAATTCATCGGAAAGAAACATGGCAGGAGAGCGTCCGCTTGAAGTAAACAAAACATCAATAACAGGGTATTTGTTTTCTAGCCCGTTAGAGGACCCAGTACGGATCCTAGCGTTCTGATTAGTCCGTTGGATACTGTTTCCGGGTTTCTTGTTTTTCTGTTGCGTCAAACGCGCGGGAGGACAAATAGGGTATTCCAATGACAGCCAGACCGGATATAAAAACAAAACGACACGGCGAGCGGGGGAGCGGGGAGCTGCACCAAAAAGGCCCTTTCCCCCGCTCGCCGTGTTGTTTCCATTTCAATTCCGGTTTAGCTGTTCAAAACGGTAGTCCAAAGATGCCTGAGCGGAACTGTGAAGAACAAGCCGAAGTACATAAAGAAGGGCAAGGGGCGAGGGGGTAGAGAGGAGGCGGATATCCAACCACCTCACCCCTCGCCCTTGTTTGTGTACTTCGGCTTGTTCTCTCACTTTGTCTTCTTCTCAGTGAGTATTCCAGTAAACAGCCAGTTAAAATGGAAATGTACGAAAGAAACATGTTGAGATGGCGGGAGGTGGAGCGGGATGTACTGCGGACTCAACTCTCGCCCTATCGTTATTCCATTCTTTACTCTTTCGATTTGGCTATTCGCACGAATACCCAACTTCATCCGCTCAAGGGCGCGATTACTAAACGAAGTAGTAGCGCCCGCACTCGATTTTTGACTGAGTCTTCAGGACATCCCTTTCCGCTCATATTTAGTCTCTTTTACAACTCGAGGTGTTTGGAACACTACTCGCGAGGCACGCTGCAGCTAGAGTAATGGCCGTATTTCGGGCCACTGGCCCTAATTCGAGCCACCCCCTTTGAAGTACTTGCAGGGCGACAAAAAAATTAAAGAGTTTACAATGTGAAGTTTTAAATTTCCGTGTTGTTTGGAGTCGAGAGCTGCCAGCAAATGATTTTAAGAAGGTGGCTCGAATTAAGGTCATTGGCCCAAAATAGGGCCATCACCCTAACGCAATAATTGTATGCATAGAGAAATCACGCAAGGATCTAGGGACCTACCACTCTATATCAAAAGTAAAGTAAGGTCGGGTCAGCCTCCCGGGGAGGTTACGTTCCTAAAATGTGGCCTATTTTCCCTTTAATAGTTTTACGGACGACACCTAAGTAAATGTGCGCACATCTGATGGGATCTCAGCAACAGCGACATGCTGTTAGTCTGAACTGAACGTTATGTAAGACGTGAATCAAATCAGGAATATTACTGGATCGGATCATCGAATCCATCTTGGACTTGTCGAAAACCATGTGGCGTGAGACACATAACATGCGGTGAAAGGCTGCTGCCGCTGCTGCGCTGGGGACAGTAACTCGTAATCCGTGCCGTGGCGTAGAGCAGGCCGAGTTCAGCGCTTGCCCGCGCTCATAACTAGCTTGTGGTCGATCGTATCATTGGCGGCCGGGTACTTGCTAACTCTAAGTAATCGTCAAAATACTCCACGCGCAAACATGACCATCTGTGGTCTGTCGGAGCTTAGAATCAGAGAAGATGCTAGCTGCTGGCTTAGTGGCAATTTGACATTTTTTGAAGCATGAATAAGCATAGTAAGGTTTTTTCATTGAGCATAAATGGCCATTTTATGAAGCCGAAAGTTCCCTTCCCTACGCATGTATAAAGCGTTGTGAGGCAATTACAGCCCACGTTAAGTTGAACACTGTAAAAAACAATACCTGTTTTGGGGGGCCAGGGGTGAAGTAACACCAGTTTCAAAATTTTGGGGGCTCGTTTGGAGGATTTTGTAGAAACGCGTTTTAGAGTGTCCTGATCGTTTTGGTATAGCTCTCAATATGTGCCCCAAAAATTCCGAAACTGGTGTTACTTCACCCCTGTTTCTGGGGAATGGTTCACCAAAACAGGTATTATTTTTTTACAGTGAACTGAATACAAATATAACTATTGCACCGGGAAGCTCGCTGAGAAGAGACCATTTCGATGTCGGCATTTTTTCATTTCGTCTTGAAAATTGTAATTTTTTTTTACTTTAGTATTCAAATACTTTAATGAAAAGTGCCAACACTAAAGAGAAGTGGGAGAAGGAGCAAGGAACACTTCGATAAAAGAATCTAAAGTTAGAGAAGTATGGTTTGTGAACTGGCACCGCTCCCTAAGCCCCTCTAAGCGGGGCGAGGTGACATGGCTGACCTCGGGATGAGAAAGTTATCCATGCTTATCGGATCAGCGAGGCTAATATTCGACGAGACGCAGATTCACGCCTTGTGGCTTACCATTTCGATTGCTTTCTTCGCGCCGAAACGGCTGCCGGCTTGCTGCCATTAAAATAATCTTGTAGCTGTATTACTGTTTAAAGACATTATACGAATGTTTACTGAATTGTTTCCAACCAACCCCTGTAAGATGAGGTTGGCCAAACTGCGAAGATTTGATATAATTTCTATGCAAATTTTGTTCATTCGCTATCGTTTTGTCATCGTTTGGCCACCCATTTCTGTCCGGGAACATTTTCAGCGAGGTTGGAATGTGGATGCCATGACACAGAGTGGCAGCTCGGTGCAGTAAGGCGGGCTTTCCCTATGGATAGTTGTGAGAATACAAGGCGCCACTCACCGTCTGGCACGTGTGACTTTAACACCCTCTCAGGCGACAAAATGAATAAGTGAAATTGGACAGAATGTCGATGTAATTAACTCCTACATGCGCGTGGTGAGATTTGCGTGTATTATATACTGATCTGCGAGACGAGTCTTAGCGATCGCGATAGTTCTCGTATGGGTTTCACTTAATCAGAAATCATCACGAAGTCTCTCTGTCGTTGACAGCTCTGTATCAATTTTTCACGCATCGTAAAGCCAGTGGGATAACTTTGGCCCTCGACTGACTATATTTGTTTTGCATTGATGACCGCAAAACTACCAGTGCCCTCACTGTTAAAAATAATACCTGTTTTGGGGAGCCCTTCCCCAGAAACAGGGGTGAAGTTAACACCAGTTTTGGAATTTTGGGGGGTCATTTTGAGCGCTATACCAAAATGATCAGGACACTCTAAAACGCATTTCTGCATAATTCTCGAAACGAGCTCCAACAATTTTGAAATTGGTGTTACTTCACCCCCGTTTCTAAGAAAGGGCTCCCCCAAAACAGGTTATTTTTTAACAGTGCTATGCCGAGTCGAATACGATTTTTCCAGTCGAGATTCCTTTTAATTGCCCGCACAGTTTCGTACCTAACGAACATCAAATAATGACGTTATAGCTCACCACCATACGCCGTGGTCTATCCGCTGCATATAGAAATGCGATCAGCTTAAAGTACATCGACAAAAAATGTACTTTTTACACTTTTGAAATGGGGATACTGAAACTATACACCAAAAAGAGCGTGTCTATGGGACTTTCCCTTTTCAAAAGTACATAATCACATTATTGTTTTGCCAGAGTATAGCTGACACCAAGAAATAAATGATGGGTGACACGTGACACAATGCGCACGACGTTTTAAGCGGAACAGAAAATTGAAGCGTAGAGCTATCAGCCACGAAAACACTAGATGCGCATTCGAATCGTGAGAAATCGTAAGCGCCGGAGCGTATTTCCCTAAAGTTCGGTGTCATGGTATTGGTAGTAATCTTCGCAAATGAATTGCGTGGGAGAGGAAGTAAGTGGTACGTCGCTCTCTCCGCTCGGGCAAAGGCGACTAAGTGTTCAGAGTCACGTGATAATGGCAAGTCTAACCCTATCATCATCTCTCAATAACCAAATCTGGCCGAACTAGGGAGGACGAATGTGCTATCTGCCATTATTTGGTATGCGAGGTACCAAACAGTAACTCGCACGCGCAGAGATTTGGTCGTGGTCGGCACTGAGCAAATCTGATTAAGACCCAAGGCTGC
Organism: Aptinothrips rufus; assembly: GCA_902196195.1. NCBI lineage: Eukaryota > Metazoa > Arthropoda > Insecta > Thysanoptera > Thripidae > Aptinothrips > Aptinothrips rufus. Next base: position 6,253 of record CABIKL010001900.1, read on the forward strand.
CATGATAATGGAAGAAATTTTGATGACGAGGGGCGCATCACTTCCTCAAAACGTGTACACATATTACATCATTACATGACATTACATCACATAACATATCGAAAAATAAAGATACTATTAGATTTTATTCTGTTTTTAGATCATTCATGACGTTTACTCTGCACTAGAGATCAGTTACTGCTCAAATTATCCATATTTCAAAGACTTACACTAAAAATTTGTACACAACATGACACGAGTAATGCGCCCCTCGTTTGATGAAGTAACAGTATGATCTTCCTCAGAGAAAACCGAAATGCCATGTGTGGAGTCCCTTCCAAAATCTCCACCGAAATTTTAAGTTAATAAAGCTGAAATTGGAGCTGCGTTCAGCCGATTCCGTTAACTGATTCTAAGCTCAGCACAAAAAGTGTCTGGCAACGCAGCCCCATTTTCTTAAAATTCTGCTAAACTTTATCATATCATTCCAATTTTCGACATGACATAACTGTTTGTTGCTCAATAGTAAGAATTTTTTTCGAAGGGCGCGAAGGAGAAGCACATAGGTCAAGGTGACGTGTGGAGAAACAGTTTGCATTCAAAATGCATAGTACTACGCGTCTGTTGGCTGAGCGTTTAGCGAAGCCCGTAGATCGCTAGAAGGAAAACATGTTGTCTGTCTGTTTGTCGGTGTGTCTGCGCGATAGCTTTCTAACGAATCGTTATGGAGTCAAACGCTTGAAAACCCAACATTTTAAATTTATATGTTCATCTTCAATTTTTAGACTTGTTGCCCAATATTGTATTTCAGTCAAAGTCGGGGTGAAGAAAATGAGGAAAAGAAAACACGATGGGAGGGAAAGGGAAGGCACTCTATTTCGCTGGGGCCGACCAATCAGAGGGCTTTAGTTATTTACATTTTTCTTGCAATGAAATAATGTAGTTAAGAGGGCGCTGTCACGAAGCTTCTAGGGATGACTTCAGATGAAATTTTGCACCATCACACAAAAAATTGGTGTGGGGTGTCTACGACTTTGCGGGTAAAAGTGATGATGATCACGAAAATACTATTCTTGAATAGTTATTTAGAGGTATTTTGAACCAGTAGTGTGCCTCTTATGACTGCTCTAATTCGAGGTACTTACTTTCCTTGAAATCGGAGGAAGAACTCCTTGCCATGTCATGGTATTTCGATGCGACCAATGAGATCACTGGACTTGCCGCGGTGGATATGAAATGGTCGCGCTTTTACGATGGCATTTCGTTTCATGAAACTATTCGTGAGGCTACTGGAATTAGACTGACATACATTATTAAGTACGGGAAAGAACTGAAGTAAGGCCTGCAGCCAGGGATGCTCTCCTACGGCCTGCTACCTCCTCTGCTCGCTCACCCTTTCATCTCAGCTCCTTCCCATGAATAAAATAAAAAGCAGAGCTCATGAGAAAGGAGGGGAGTGGAAGAGACAGAGAGCGAGAAGGAATGGATTGGGAAGTGGGAGAGAGAGAGGAAGGGAGAGGGAGGGTTCAAGGACGGAGGCTGCCCGTCGGTCGCGCACGCTCCATCTCCACGGGAATGCAACCTGCCGCACGACGCTGATAGCAGGGCGCTGTCAATCGCTGGAAAACGCAAAAGTGGGTCGATGAGTTGGACGATGGCCGTTCGGAGTTCCAGAAAAATTATCTCATAAAATTAAGAATATAAAATTAGATTTTTTCAAAAAGACCGTCGTTGGTAATGGACGTGTTTGCGGGCCAGTAGCCTCACTTCGAGCTGACCCCTTTAACGCGTTGTACGAAACTGTCAGTTCCAGACAACAAGAAATTTAATAAATTTTGCGATTATTTGTACATTTTTTGTTCAAATTTTTGCAACACTGTGGTCGTTTGTTCGGCCAAACGAGACGCAGCCCCCTCGTACTGTACATATTTAAATCAATGAATACATTAGTGATGCTCTGTCTCACTATGAATAGAAGCTAAAGTGATGATTGCTTGCCTACAGTTTGTTCCGAGTTTAGAACGTTCATCAAATGGCTTTGGTGGCGTTTTCATTCGCGCACTTCTTTTCTTCGTCTGATAAGAAGTTATTGTGTTCGAGCAAGGTGATAGACCTCGGATGTAGGTCAGCAGAGGAGGGCCTTTTCCGCATGATTTCCGGTGTTTCCATTTGCACTGTGGCGTCAACGATAATTTCTTTTCCCACGCGTCATCACACGGAATGCTGTCGAGGGTACTGTCTGGTCTCGTGCGGATCAGCATAGCTTGAGTCGGGTGATTATTTCTTCTTTTTCTCTCGAAACTAAGAAATCTTCCTCAAAACATCGAAACATGGACTGCACCTGGCAAGGCACGATTTCTATTTTACATTCTCAGAAAAAAATGGGAAGAGCCATTCTACCAGTGCATACACACTAAATTTAGAGGGACAATTTTTTGCGTTAATAATCACTTCTGTAAGCATGCATAACTGTGCATAACATTGTCAGTATCTCATCACAATTTTTTTCTAAATTTTCTGCCGAAGTAGTATTTTGCGCTAGGTTGCAGACAAATTTGTGCGTAATTACGGATAATTATTTGTCCGTACTCTTACGAAAAAAAATTGTGATTCGTTAATCATGCACTCAGAAGTAAAACGCAATCACACTTTAGTTCAGAAATTAAGAACAAGGGTAAGAAAGCGCCTTGTACGCACAAAAGATGTCCGCAAGAAAGTGCAAATAAGTACAAATATCCTTTCATCACAACTAAATTATCCCTGTTATTATGGAGAAAAAGAGTACACCTAAAATTTAGTGTGTACCTTACCGTTTGAGTTATTGGTGTACGGAGGGACAGTGGTCTGCCGTCGCCGTGGTATGCAGTGATTTATGATAGGGCGCTTTGATGTTCCGTCCATTCGAATATCGTGATTTAAAAGAACGGCTGCACCGGAAGAGATTTCCGGATTTCTGGATTTCTGGATTTCTCAGACGATTTGAGAAGGTCCCTTTTGATTTTGTGGCGCCTCCCGCTGCATTGCTGTTTTTGCCTGGACGGGGCTTTAAATAGACCCATTGTTACCGTTAGCAACGCAATGAAGTGTTCGATTGTCGGGTAATCCCGCACATGCTTATGAGCCGGTGACGCACGGCTTGCTCCGTGTCCAAGGGCACAGTGGGCCAAGGAGGGTCGCGCCGAGCGAGCAGAAGTGGGCAGTCCTGACAGAGTGAATCACGTCAGTGAACTCTCTGCACTGTCAACAGGACTCCTGAACAATATCACTGTGTTCCGCGTACCGCCGGACTCGCCTCGCTCTCAACTCGCGGAGTACGCTAATCCGAGAGCGGAGCACACAACGACAACAACGCAGGCAAGTGCATGTCGACCTTCCTAGGAAGGGACCGGGGACTCAGACCAATCTAGGGAACAGAGCGCGTGAGCAAGTTTCAGTTCACCCATCACAGAAGTGTACTAAGCTAAGATTTAGCTTCGGCTCATAAATTTCGCTTTCATATTCCCACCACTTATTCAATTCTGAAGTACGTATATGCAAAGAAGCTAGATCGATAACAGTTAGGTTTGAAATTATTTACTCATTCTTAAAGTTTTAAATATCCGTTCATTTCTGTCCGTTATGTGGCACTTCCACTTACACCCACCGCTGTGCCACGCGTGCGTACAAATCCAACACTGAAAAAAAAGTGTACAAAAAACCTTCTATAGAAGCATACCCTTTTTACACTTTTCAAAAGTTTACAAATATCTTTTGGCTTGCCTTCTCTTATGGCGATTTTACGCAAAGTACCCTTCTACAGAAGTATACCCCCTTTTTACTATACTTTTTAAAAGTATACAAGTACACTTTTGTTTTTTCAGTGAATGCAACTGTGCAAAACTTGGGTCACGTGCTGCCGACGGACCATCCCGCCGTCCTCCCCTCCCCCCTCCCCTGGTGGCTGATCAAGGCCTGCGCCTGCGCCCTCGGCAACGACCTGTTTTATGGCAGGCTGCTTTTATGGAGAATTCCTCTGCTGGTGTTACGAAAATCCTGTCCGTCAGTGCACTATTTTTTAACAAAGTGATTTAGCCTTTGATGCCTGTGCATGTTCTTTTTCGGCGGTATACAGGACCCCTGAGAAAGTGCAAGTGCGATAGGGTATTATTAAGTTTGTGCGAGTGCGAGAGAGACAGGCAGACGGGATCCTCACCCTTGCATCTCTCTCACACTCGTACAAAGTCTCACTCGCACATACCCCAGTCCGCCCGCGGCGTTACAGCTTAAAGGAGTTGCCAACAGGCTGTGACGAAGTGAGCAATATGGATAGTGAGTCTGCAGCCGATGTCCCACCCAGATTAATTGCGTATTTCATAAAAGTACGTCGTAAGGCGGAAAAAACCGCATTCGAATTCTGATGACCGCGGGGAAGTCCGAGAGCATATTTCACTGTTTTTGGAATACCGGTACTTTACCATACCTTTTGATTGTAATTTCCAGAATAATGGTTATTCCAAATTACCATTTATTTTAGTCTGGTATCTTTTGCCCAAATGGCCCAAATTTCCATCATTTTTCATGGTAGGACAAAACTGCCACAAAATGATACTGTAAAACGGATTTGGTGGGTATTAACAAAAACCGACAAAAACTCACTATTATAGCTACGAACAACTCGAGTTGTTTGTATACTGGACGAATTTAATCATAATGCGCTCAGTTTTGTTTATAACAGATTTGACCACGTATTATGCTACTAGGATGACTGGTATAGTGTGATAAGCAGAGCGTAGGTTGGACAGTGCGGGTGTGCTGTGCCGTGCGCGAGGGAGCCACGTGTGTGATTGTGTGACCTGCAGTGACTTCGCTGCACGTGCACATAAGTCGCTCGGTTCCTCACGGTTCACGCGTAGCAGAAATCCATCGGCCTGGGTGCCTTTTTTAAAGACAGCCAGACACTCAGACACCCAGTCGGTGGGGGTGGATAGCCGGCCGGTGAATGGACAGCTAACTCGCGGGGCACGGCCCGCCACGCCACGCCACGCCACGCCACGCCGCGGATCCCCACCGTCTAGTGAGGCTGAGACATCACGCCTCCTGGCACACCGCTGGCGTGGCGTGGCGTGGCGCGGCGACCTCCATGGAGCTGCTGCTCAAGGTCGCCCCCTGCTCCTGCTCTGTCTCTCTCCCTCCCATCGTGTTCCGAGCCTTTCTTCTTGGAGTCTCCTTCTTCTTCCGTACTTCCCCTTCTACTGCATCCCCTACTACGAGCCGCCTCTCCACGCATACGCATATGTGACCGTGTGTGTGTGTGTGTTTGTGAGTGTTTGCACTTCGAGAGGGTGGCCGGCCGCTCGCACAGTTGATAAAAATGATCTCGCGACAATCAGGGAGTTCAGTTGTTCAGATCGCGTCGCACTGCGTGCAGGTGCCCAGCCACATCCCGTGCTCTTCCGGGTCGCGTTTTCAGTTTCGGTCACACAGTGACTGCCGGCCTGAGGGGAATTGCCCGTCTAGCCCACGTGGACGATTGTGTCGTTACATTACGATCTGCCAGGCGCAAGTGTGCGAAAGCTTGGCATTGTGTGTGTCTGTCTGTAAGGGGAGGAAGAGTTGCTCCGGATAACAGTTCTCGTCTTCTACATCATTGATTCGATTGAAGCCGTTTGTGCGGTAAGTTTCTTGAAAGTGATTCATGCATAGCTTTCTGAAAAGTTATAAAAATAACACGCTTCAGTAAATTTTAATTTTACCATTTTTAATTTTTTTCAAAACACACTTTTTTTATTGTTTATATTTGAGAATGTTGCGGACCACGACAGTACAGTGAAAATAAATTGATCCATGCGTCACGATTGACAAACAGTTCGATGCGCCTCTAAAGCTATGTTGCCTTCTACTCACACTTAATCTCAAAATTGTCGCTATTTAATTAATTTGAGTATTCGTGATCAGGACGAACAGGGAGCAAAACGGGCTCTGTTTACTCTCGTACCGGTCGGCGTGCGTGGTCGGCTTGGCTGGCTGGCTGATGCTTACGACCTCCTCTGAGCCGTTGTATGAAATCGAAAGTGAGGTGCGTCTCGAGTGACTCAATTGATGTAACTCGCTTATGTTCTCTTAACGGGACTCGCTTTACAATCATGCCATGCTGATACGCATCACATTGAATCTAAATGGTCGGTAAATTAGCGTGACTATGGCATGCTATTTTCAATTTAGCCATATTTGCCGATGTTTATCTATATTTACCAATGTTTATGATAAATTTGCTCATAAAACGACATATTCACGAAACGTTTTAGACAATTTTGAGGTCAACTTTGACACATTAACAGTCAATTTAGACAAATTAAGAGTCAAAATTGTAAATTTTGTCATTACACTTTTTATTTTAAAATTTGTGACAAATATGTCTTAATGTGAGCAAATTTGCCAAAAATATTGGTAAATATAGGTAGATATGGGCAAGTATGACAAAAATTTTGAACTGTATGCCATAGTTATGGATATTTTCCAGAAATTTAGATTAAATATGAAGCATATTTGTTTAAATGTGACCGTTTACCGCGGGCGTGTAATATTTCAAACACTTTTTCGAACGAGGTGGCCCACGTCTGGCACTGTTGTTCGGTGCACACGATATTGTTAAGCTCCTGCCGAAGTCCTCCGTGTCGGGGCTGTGCGGGGCTGGCGCTTGGGCTGGCGGGTCTGGCGGGGCTGGCGGGGCTGGCGGGGCTGGCGGGGCTGGCGAGGCACACGGAGGCTGGTCGGCGGGTGGTGCAGCGAGTGGACCTGCCCTGCTCTGCCCTGCTCCGCCCTGGCCACCCCACTACTCGTACCGCCGTGTGCCTCCACCTTCTCGTCAGTCGGGGACGTCGAGCCAGCCGATCCGCGTCGAATGTGAGATACCGCGCGTTTGTCGCGCGCGCGAAGTGCGGGGAACGGTCGAGAGAAGAACGTAACTCGAAGTGATAACGGAGAGCGGGCGGACTTCCCTGGTAAAACCGAGATGCGTGTTCAGGTATCGAAGCTAGAAACAGCCCGGAAACAGGCAGACGATAAAGTTTCCTAAAACACTGAACAAATGCGAAAGCGTCATTGAATAAAAAGTAACTTAATGCTAGAATTTTTTCAAAACGGAATGACACTTGTAAAAAAAATCTGAAAAAGTGTGTTATTAAAACCAATTTTTGTTTTTCAGTTCAGAAGACGGTATGTATTTTCATTACTTTTCAATTTGTTGACTTGCTTTTTCGTGTGTTGCCAGGATATGAGCCCGCTGTGACCGGCTCAGCAGTCAGCATGGTCCTGCAGAACATCGGGGGCGGCAGCGCGGACAGCATGACACTCGGCTGCCTGGACTGCCCCTCGTGGCAGGGCCGCGTCCAGGACACCCGCCCCTGGGCGCACTACCGGGACTCGCCCAGGGGCGTGACCAGCAGCCTGACGAGGGGGATGCTGCGCGGGAACCAGGCCGCCCGCTCCGAGAACCTGAGGAGGAACCTGCCCTCGTTCAGAGGTGAGTCTCCTGACGGGATCTTTCATCACAAGGGAATCTTTCTCCAGTGGATAGGTGGTAGCAACCCCCTCCCCCCGGTCCCCGCCTCCGGTCGGGCTTGACCCTAACCCTGACGTCGTGTGGGTCACGCTCAACGACCCCACTCAGAACAATGTTTACGTAAATCGAAATCGAGAATTGGTCAACGAACACTTAAAA
>CABIKL010001901.1:0-13930 GCA_902196195.1 Aptinothrips rufus
GGGGGGGGGGGGGGGGGGGGGGGGGGGCAGGATATGGGTAGTGCTGGGTACTCACGTCAGCCTGCAGCATGTTGTAGTGCTCCTCCTTGGCGCACAGGGACTCCTTGAGGACGGCGATGTGTCGCTGGTAGTCCTGGTGCTGCTCCTCCAGGGTCTTCATCTTGGCCGACATGGCCAGGATCTCCTGGTCCCGCCTCTGGATCTCCGCTCGGAAGTCCTCGAGCTGCAGCAAGGCTCCACGTCAGACTCAGCGCCGAGGAAAAGGAGGGCAGGCAGGGAAGGGCAGGGCAGGGCACGGCGCGGAGGGAGACGATTCCAACGCGACAGCTGCGATCGCTCTCGTCACTCACTTCAAATCCAATGCAAAGTATTGGTTCCCGCGGTAAGAATCGTTTCCCTGCGCGCTCGCATCGAAGTGAAAATGGAAGGTTTGAATGGGTAGTCAATGAATGACGTGTCACTCATTTTTATTATTGTTTTCACTAAGCGGTCAACCGACCACTTCTTCCACATGCATTTAGACAAGGACGACATGATATCTCCGGTTCGAACGTTAATTGAAGGAAAGCTATTTCTAAATTTGCTAATCTACTGAGCACACAGCACTACCTCTAACGTTTCAACATGCAAGAGAAAGCACCAAGAAGGGAAGGAAAGCTCTGGATCATACGACTGCAGGCAATCGGTGCGAAGCGCACACGACTACGAGACTGTCAGTCTACGCCGCCAGCCGACACTGAAAAAACGTGAGTCGTAACTTGAAAGCAGGGGCCACACTGATTCCCTTCAGAACGCTTGAAAACGACCGCTCGGAAATGTTTCCAGATTGTTGGAAAACAAACTAAGTAATTTTTTTTTATTTTTCCCCGAATTTTTGCATCACTTTCGAAAAAGTGCCAAAAAATTTAAGAAAAAAACGACAAAAAAGATTATTTGTCGATTTTTTTCTGGAAATATTTCCGAGCGCGAATCCTACACGTGGCACGGGTCGCATCGACTGACGGATTTCCCTCCTGCGTCCGCGAGTGATTGCAGTGGTCAGACAGCGAGCTCAGGCGAGGCGGCGCTCGCTGTAGCACATGCGACGCGTTGCGCTCCCCATTCCCCTCCACTGTCGACCTCCTAGTTCAACATGCTTCGTATTATTCGCACGTTTAGTCCCCGACCTAAAGGAAAAGTAACATGCTGGGTCTACAGCCATGCTGGAACAGGTGTCAGTGCAGGACAGACAGACAGACAGAAAGAGAGAGGAGAAGACACTCAAGTGTTGCAGGTGGTAAAATGAAGAAAGGGATCGACACACTAAGCAAGGGGTACGTCAGCGACAGGGGCAACGAAGAAGACCCAAACAGACAGGCGAAGGCAGAGAGAGGCAGTGGAAGAGTCGGGGAGTGCCTCCCGCGACAATCGACAGGTGCGTTTCACAACGACGGAAAAAAATGGATTTGGGGCCCAACTCTGAAACTAAGAGTGAAAAAAATAAAAAACACAATTTTGGAAATCATTTTGAGACCTACTTCAAAATTAACTGCGAGACTCTCAAAATGTCATTCAAAATTATATTTTTAACCATGCTTCCAGCGTTGAATTGCCCCAGAATCTGGATTTTGTTTTTGCCGTGGAAACTCCCATTAAGAAGCAGCACAGAGCTGTCAGCGTTTGAGAAGAATAACGAAAAATTATGCCGAGCGCACGGAAGTTGTGCTTACACTGCCTACTCTCTGCCTTGAAAGAGCTGTTAAGAAAGAAAGAAAAACAAAAACAGAAAGAACACACAGGTATTCCTAAAACAAAAGCCCTTCGGCCGGTTAAAGTGCAAGGCTAGCTGGGTAATTTGGTCACACGAGAGGAGAGTGGGTTTGTAAAGCGGTGAGAATGGGAGGAACGGGATGGGCGTTGCTGGGCTGTGATTGGCGGAGGACTGAGACCTGAACCAACCTTATACCACAACCTATGAGAAATTTAGACGTGCATGAAACCCCGAGAGGGGAGGCAGCAGCATAACATGCCAGGATGCCAGGCGTAGCGCGAGGGTTCCTGACATCGCGGCGGGGTGGTGCGGGGCTGGACGGGGCGCAGAGGAGCGCCCACCGCCCACCCCACGCGCTGAATAAAAATCGAGTTGGAAATCACATATCGACCGGCACCTCAAACCGCGAGTCAGCAGCGGTCTGGCAGGCGCGGTACGTCTATTTCTCCCGCACACTGTTCACTTCTCTGGTGAGTCACGAAGCAAGAGACAGAGAAAGAAGAAGGTAATAAACTCCCCCATGCACCCGTAAGCTTCCTAATTACACTCCAGCTTGACTTTGGTTCGGTCGGTTGTTTTAAAAGGAGATCAGGTTTCATTTAAAAAAAAAAAAAAGAAAGAACGGGGCGCTGCAATCGGTTCTACTCGTCGGATTCCCAGTGCCTAGCAAGAAATCAATAAAATGATCGAAAAACGTAGGACAAATTTTCGATGCTACTTTATTTTTATTTTTTTGCGAGAGCACAAATATTGCAGCACCCCGGCAGGGAAAGGAAGGTCAGGTCGGCGTGAAGGTGAGTGTTCGACGGAAGGGAACAGCCCAAGACTAGGAGCCACGTTGGCCGCGAAGTGCGAGTGGGTCACCGTCAAAAGAACTGGCCCCGCTGTCTCGCTCGCATCACATCCAGAACACGTGGTGCGATTCCAAGATGGCGGTCAATAATTTCTACCCACGATGACCGCACTCACGACACGACCAACATGGCCCCTAAAGTGTCGGGCCTTGCCTAAGGATAGCACAGAGACCAGGCGATGCCGTGCCCCGACTGGAGGACGCACTTACTTGTCGTTTAAAGTTAATTTCGATTTTGGGATAGTTAGAGGGGTAGTCGAGGTCTAGCGTGGGGGAGGCGAGCAGGGCGGCACGCGCAGGACCGAGCACGCCGAACTCTCGGATCCTGTCCAGCTCCTGCTCCAGCAGGGCCACCTCCTTCTCCAGCGTGGCTATCCTAGCGTCCTTGGTCTCCAGGATGGCGGTCAGGGTACTGTTGGGTGGGGCGGGGACGGGCTGCGTCAGGTTGGAGGTGTGGTATGCCTTCTCTAGCTGCAGCTGGAGCGCTCTCAGAGCCTCATTCGTAGCCTTTAGCTCCTGAGGGCAGGGCGACAAACAATGCTGGTTAGGCACGGCCCGGCTGACTGCGAGCCTCCTCAGCCTGTGTGGGCTCCCAGGGCGCGACCCCCAGCAGCGGCACGCCGAGACGAGCATGTCCTCGGCTGATTTTAGCAGATAACATTTATTATCAAACATGGACACCATACCCCGAGTGAAGTTACGAAGTGAGTTCAGCGGACTAACAATATCGAGAAAAGAATCGGCTATGATTTTGTCCACGCGAATGCAGGCCTGACATTTAGACGAGCATTTATGCAGGCGATGAACCGAAAGTTGCCTTCTGACAAGGTTAGAGTAAAAGAAAATGCTAACGCCACCAGGCCGAACCCCCTCCCTATTCCGGTCCGCGCCAGGGGCGACGCATTCAAAGAACACGCACCCTACAGTCCGAGCTACAGTCCCAATGACTTTCGATTCTTTTGACGATGACTCACTCTCATCTCATCCCCCTTCCACTCTCGTATCCAAGTAGGCCCAAACAGATTAGAGACGAGCACTGCTGCCAACTGCGGAAATGTAGTTAGTCAATTTGCGCGTGGAATCCAATCTCGTCTGACCACTGCTTTCTATAAACCCTTCCCGATTGCCACTTTTGATACTCGAAGAAAATCACTGGTGGTGCCAATACACACGCTCGGGAATGGTCGCAGCCCAAGGAGCTCAACACAGTCTGAGAGGTGCTAACTTCACGACTATATCATGAGAGCTGACTTATATTTTAAATAATTGCATGATGACGGACTGAAACCACGAGGGTAGTTGGGTATCTAGATGCCACTGATCTTGAAAGGATATTGCTAGTTCTTTCTGTCCTACGACAGTTCATGAGCAACTTTGATCGTGAAGAGCAATGCCATTTCATGATCATCTCTTCAAGAGCCTGTCTGTGCTTTCGAGAAGAAAACTTCGCAAAGAGACCAAACGACTATTTCAGGATTCACTCAGGCCATGACTATAAGGGACTGATTGTTGATATATAGATGGCAGAGCCAGAACCAGCTCCCTGGGTCGCAATTATAAACTGATTACTTTCTATTTATGCGCGGGGTCAGCCTTCGCCCTCTCGAATGAGGTATATTTGACCATTTGACTGAATAAAGACCAATTAACCGCACTGCTCGCTATCATCGAATCGGTTTTTCCGACCAATGAGCACTTTGTTTCCGCTAGCAAGGATCGGATGATGTGATTTTCAACGGTCTGGTGGCCTGGTCAATGCTATTGAGCTACATCGTCTAAGGATGGTCAGAAACTTATTTGGTCCAACAAGTATTTTGGGTATGCTTGAATCTCGGCGTCTTACAAGACAACAGACAAAATACCATCGTAAAAAAAAAGTTACAATCCTTCATTTATATCTGCTAATAACTGAAAGTCTATTGGATTAAATCTGCCTTTTTTATCTTTTCATTTACAGACTGATAATGAAATTAAGAACCATCCAGTTATCAGTTTTGCTGACCAGAGTGATCCCGAAACGTAAGTGCGTCGGATCTAATATGGAAGACTACTGCACCGACAAGGACAAGCAATACCCTCTACCGACGAGCCGTCAAAGAGTTTAACTTACGATTAATAATTTATCATTGTCAACAAAAATCCTCACTGACTTGGTCTCAAACAGGCAATGGAATGGAAATCATGCTAATAACGAACTTAAAAAAATTGGCCAGAAAAGGCGTTTTAAATTAAACCGCAACATAAAAAATGTGAACAGACATTTTCAAGTAGAAGCAGAAATTTAAAGACATAATAAAAGCAGAATACAAACAAGTGGCAAACAGCGAAAATAAAAGAAAGTATTGTGATATTACTTGTATGGTGCTTGGAAAATTGACGTTAAAAGTAAAGATTTTTTAGTTGTGATTGGAAATGTGGACCTCATCAAAAAGCAAGCAGTAGAGGGTAAATATTGGTGACGGCGGAAAAACATTTATGGTTTAAAAGTGAAGCAACTTTGCGACCTCTTTATATATGAACACCCGGTGAAAGTTTAGTCATTCCAGAGAATAATAACTCAATCTCCCGAGGTAACGGTAGAGCTTGGTGATGCTTATGCTTGTGACGCACAGACAGGAGCAGTCACAACGAGTTTGATGCCTCCGATGTTTGGGACTTCGTCATGCTAAGCTTCGAACGAAGATGACCGCACAGCCTACACTTTAAAATTTTTGACAACAATTCCATGAAACTCGTTCTTTTACGAAAATTTTTACTCTTGTATTATGCAAAGCGAATTTGAACCAATGCGACCATTCTGTCGTCACATATGATGAACGTGACGATTAACTGACAAAGGTTTGTCGTCATTTCCCTCATATGAAAATAGTGCCAGTGATTTTCTCGTCAAGTGACGACAAATTTCCACAGTGTGTCTGTCGGTGCCAACCAATCGCGACGTGTTATTTAGAGCCAAAAATTATGCCTCTTATTGCAAGGGTGTTCTCAGGATAAATTTAAGGACGTCCTTGAAATAAGGTCATTTTGCAAGAATTTTCATTGTCGCTGCCTTTTACAGAAAGCGAGTCGGCAAAACGTATTCACAAGGAGGAAATCACATGGAACATCCCTGCAAAGACGCAACTTCAATAGTACTCCTTGATATTATCCATATCTCGTTGAGCAGTAAAACACCCAAGAATAATGTACATGACATTTATTGTGCCGTAGATGTAGCGGCGGAGAGTGAAAATAACGTCAAAGGAAGTCAACACCTTCAGACTTTAGAGCCCTATCGATACACAGGTAAGGTTAGGTTAAAAGGCATCATACTCGCTGTGAGCTAAGTTACCCGCTACCTGGTTTCAAAAATGTTACAGAAAAATTAAACTGTACCAACTACACAGAGTCAAACGCATCCACGAGCGTCGTTGACCTTGATGGTCAGATCAACCCACCCGCTCAATGACCGAATGTAGGGGGATGTTTTGGTTAAGATTGCAAAATTACATCAGATTCACAATCGAGAAGAAAGTCGTGGAAAATGCACACAACACCACGACGATTAAATCATTAGGTACAATCTGTTATTCCAGTGCCGTCACAGTTCTTGTGTAATTTTGCAGTCTTTTCTACCTTGTTTAGTCCGGCCCTTTCCGAAACTGAATGTCCGACAATGACCACGACTACTCAAGATAACGACGTTGTTGGGCCGACCTCTTCGGCAGCAGTCTTTAAAGGGATCCCCGGCTACTCACTCGATTAGCCTGATTGAGCTGGTGGTCCCGCTCCTGGATCAGACTCTCAAAGTGTCGGGCCATGGTCTCGCTCTCCAGGAGCCGAGCCTGCAGGACTTCTAACGCCCCCTCACCTTCGTCTACCATTTTACCACCTACGAACACATTCCAAACACAACATACAGGAAATGACTCACGGACAAAATACAAAACAAAAAATTTCAAAATCAAGGAAGAATGAAACGTTACATGTTGAATTTTCGTAGGGTGTATGACTGACCTAGATAAAAGGCAAAATTTTACGAGTGTCTTGGGTCCTCTCTCTCCCCCATGTACCGTCAAAGATTCAATTAAGGCACGTGAGCTTTTGTAATAGGGTACTCCAAAGACGGGCACGAAGCGGAAATAAAAAGAGCAAAACGGCCTTCTCTGGCCGGGCGAGTAGTGAAATAGGGGGAGTATGGCGGTACGTTTCCTACATCCCCTCACGCCCGGCCTGTGGAAACCGTTTTGTTCTTATGACTTCTTCCTCGAGCTGTCTTTGGATTACCCTATTGTTGCAACATTCTTTTAGATTCTACGTTCCTATGGTTTGCATTTATCTACCAGCATTAGGGCACTGGAGTGTAGGCAACGTCTTTTCTGTCTATTCAAAATTAAGCGTGCAATATATTACATGAGGTTCGGTATATGTTACCTAGGACGGAATGTGGAAATGCGTAATGCGCTGTCTAAGGTTTGGTGTTTTTACCGTGTTACAGACGATTAAATTGAATCATTTTTAAGTTCTGCTCATTTTGATCAGTCTCTTTCTGGCCTTGAAGTGATTAGCGAACTACGGGGTCTGCTTCCACTCGCCTCAAAGAGAGCGCACAACAACGCAATACGACTGCTCTTCAATGGCACGAAATCGCGCTAAAAATGCACGGAAACTCAGAGATTTAACACGTTTTCTCTGAGACAGGAATGCATGTTAGTCGTCATGCCTCTCCAGTCACTTCCGAACGCGTTGCTTTTGACACCGGCCTTGAGACAACGCGACGCACATATGCTAACCCTTCTTGGAGAACCCGAGTCTGAGCCGTGGTGCATGCTTAACACACGGACAGAGCGCGCGCGGGGATAAGCAACACTACCTGAAGCTCGTCCTGTCTCTGATACCCACTGACCCCCTTCGTTAACTTGGGGACCTGAACGCTGCAAACGGCAGGGCTTTTCGGTAGAGATAAATTTGTCACCTGACGAGCTTCATAAGCACGGACTGCAGTGTGGCCGCCTGCTTTTTCTGTAGATACAATATTTTCATTGAAAGAAACGAGCAAATAAGCGTGCAAATCTAAATATTTCGACAATATACAGTGCATGAGGCTGAAGAATTAGTTGGAGAAGATAAAGAAATAAAATGTGTGTTATCCTATCTGATAAAAACCAAACCGTGTGGATGTGAGTGACTGTATTACAAATTCATGTGAGGAATTGACAAAAACGTAGCGTCCAAAATTTAATCATTTCATAGATTATGCAACATTTACGCTGGCTTAAAAAGTGGAGACGCTAAAAATCCCACATTCGTGTCAGGTAAACTCGTTCCATTCTTTTTTTTCCGTTCGTGTAGTTTTTAGTTCGCGAATGATGCGCCATGAGCTGCGTTGTTAATAGGGTACTCCAAGGGAGCCTAAACCGGAACTAAGAAATCGGCGAGAATCACAAAACTCCCGGCCCCTCTCCTGTGCAGGGGGTGGGGAGGGCAGTGCCTCCTCTAACCCCTCCCAGGCGAGGGGCAGGATGTGTTGTGATTCTCGCCGATTTCTTACTTCCGTTCGAGGCTCCTTTGGAGTACCCTATTTAATGTAACGGCGAAAGAGTTTCGTAGCTGAGAAGTGTTGGTGAAATTGTGTTCGTCTAAATGGTTCGAGATGCGAATCAGTCTGCATTTTTGCAGCGTAAAGGCTGACTTTTATCAGATATTGCTTCCTCCCACTACGACTGCGCACTATGATTGCACGGATTCGCAATGTTTTCTTTCTTAGGGGACCTCTCTGAGACCCCTCTCACCCATACCGGAGCGATACAGACTTAAATTTGCCTTTCACAGATGAAATCTGAAAATTTCTTATTGGTAAAGTATGTTTTATTTTTAAATGCATGACCCACACTCCATTAACAATCTTATTGAAATTTGCTGGTAGGTGTCTAATCATCAGATTTGACACGCTTTGAACAAGATCACAAAGAAAGCTACGGCGCTGATCGAGTAGGAGCGCACCGTGACGCACCACCAAGAGCAGACGAGAGAGAGATGCAGGAGAGAAACAAAGAAACAAAAAGCATCATTTGGAAACAAAAACAACTACATACGATTCCACACCATGACAAATATAGAAGAAATCGTCACAGATGGACATTATTGGTAATGCAGTACCGCTACATCCAACGTACATAGCCTCACGATTTGTCAGAATGCCGAGGTTTCATCACAAGTTCTCTAAAAAAAGGCTGAATTATAAGATGGCTTCTGCACGAACTATTAGCAACGGTGCATTTTTAAGAGCTTCCAGGGAAACTCTCATGTCGGTCTCGCGGCAATACATCACATCAACATGAACACACAGATCAACACAGATCCGCATACAGGTACAAATTCAAAGATCTACTAAAAGGAATAGGAGTAAGATATCACACCAGAACTTGCTGCATTGTCTGTGCAAGTTTATGGAGCAAATGGAACAGTTTGTACATCTAAGGAACAGGAAGATAGTTACGCAGAATGATGGTGCTGGAAATATAAAACAGGCCCAAGTAAAACGCGAATCGAACTTCAACGAGGCTGGCACTATCACATCCACGAACAAAAGCTTGTTACAAGATTAATAATCAATGCGAAACAGAACTCAAATGTTTCTGACATGCAGTAAAAGCAGCACGATCATTCTGCCAGCCCATCGGGGAAGGGGAGATTTTAGAGGGAACGTAAGGAAAGTGCGAGCGAGCAGAAATAGAGCAGCACCTGCTTCTGCGCCATGGCCTGCATTTGCTGCAGCATGATCCTCTCCTCATCCTTGCCTAGAACAGAACCACATGATCGGCCATTCACACCAGCTCTCATTCGACCGCCATTCAACTACATCAGCAGCCTCCGTGAAATTACATAGTAAAAATCGGGTGTTCTTTGTATAATTCGTTCAATTTTGAGGATGTAGATTGAAAATTGAATGCTATTCATTTATCCGCGTTGTAAAAGAGAGAAAAACAAAGCTGGTAGGTGCTTTCACACTGAGAGAGAAGGACGGTTGGCACCGCATGCCAGGAACAACTATGTTTCTGAATTTTGCATGCTTCCCCTGACGGTCCCCATGACTTTTGCGAGCTTGTGAGGATTCAAATCAGTTTGCAGGAAGCAGATAAATTGTAAAAAAAGACTTTGACATAAACTCTTTAATTCATCAACACAAGCTGAAAACTGTAGCTTTATATAACAGTAAGAAATACACTTATAAGATTCTTCTCACAAGCTGCGCGTTTCGTTGCTTTTGAAATAGCTAACTTGAGATTTTAGAGTCAGTTTGTGGTTCGAAACGACCACCATTCGAACACACTCACATAGTGAATACGAGACACTCGAAGGGAGAGGGCGGGCGTCTGGGTAGGCAGCTCTACAGAGCGGGCAGTAACTGGCAGGTTGGCAGCAGTGGAATATCTGCTCTGCTCTCAGGACAGCTGCAGGGCGAGGGTTCTCAGTCACACCTCCTCGCTCTCTCCCTCGGAGTCTCTCTCGTAAAAATGCCTTACAGACACATTTTTTTTAAAATTTGGTATGGCACAATTTAGACTCATATGTCCATCACGGAAGCTGTTGGTAAAATGTTAGATGATCACAATAAGTGGAACCTCCACTAAAGGCACATGCATGAAACACAAATATTAAAACACGTCAACTGTGGGGATAATCTCGTCACGGTGAATCTTGATCCGCTTGCATTCAGCAATATAAACTGGTTCGTTGAATACATATTTTTTTCTGGCCAGGTCTGTGGCATGTAAGCCGCACATGTTTTGCACACAGTGGCGCTGCCAGTGAACGGCGTGAGTCGGGAGTTAATTATCGCGCCCAATATTGAACTGACTAGAATAATTGATATGACAATAAGCGTTACATGATCATTGATATGTTAAGAGATATGGTTGAGTATGCACGCCGCTCAATAAATGCGAATGAAGCACAGACATTTTCAAACGTCGACCCATCTTCCAGAAATCACAGACAACCTGTTGTGTTTCTTTGTCATATACAATTATTTCAGCATGCTTCAAAGCGGAATATGGTGGCGCTAAGAGTGTATAATATCGCGAATAAGGATTAATTTATTCAGTATAATGCCCCGCTGGCTTACTAATTGGAGAGACAACTACAACGACACGAATGGTCCTTGTTCTCTTGAAAAACGGAGCGTTTCGGTATCATCAGCGAACATAAATTAAGCTCATATTCCGCTTACACATTGGTCAATCATTCAATTTAAGTATCACGAGCCAAGGTAAATAACATGTGACTGGAAACAGTGGTCTTTACTTTTTTCAAGGAATGAATGATTCCACAACATAAATATAGCTTGAATAAGGATAAGTGTACTAAGTTGAGAACGCGAAAAAAGCAATAAAGTAGGCACAAGGCTGGACAAATTTATAATAATAGTTTGTGACAATTTACTCTCCGGTTATGGAAGTACATTATGCATTAGCGTTAAGATGCCTTGGCACGCGATTACATTTATACATGGATCTTTGGAATACCTAAATGCCAATTGTTAAGTGCTGCCCATAATATCAGGCTGAACTCACCAACACCCTTATTTTGCAGCATCTCCAGTAACTTCTTGATGGATTCGTCCCTTGCTGCGAGTGTTTGTTTCTGAGTCTCGACACGGATTTCAAGTTCCTGCCGGAAAGAAAAGGAAAGGGTAAAGATTCTGTGTCAAGCTTGTATCTACAGTGCGGCCGGCCAGCGCCGCGAAATCTTGAAGTTAGACTAGCCCACTGACAGCAGGCGAGCGGGTGAGCGGGCGGGCGGGTGTACGAGCTGGGCTAGGAAAAGAAAAAGATTTCACGGCTCTGGCCAGCCACCCTGTACAGCGTGTTTGCCCTCGAACTGTACACACTCCTAGAGTGCAGTAGAGTAATTTGAAATAGGGAATGTGCCAAGAAATTTATTACGATAACGATTGATCGTTATCACGATAACGATAATATGGTATTGTCGATAACACGATAACGATACGGGCCGCACCGATAAACTTGACTTCCAGTTGCTTGCTCCAGGATACAGTGGGGAATGACGACCAGACGGAAGTATAACTAGCAGATATCGTAAAGAGACTCCGAGACGACAAGTATAAAGATTTTTGAGTTAGCAACAGAAGGAATGTCAAATAGATGCAGGAGACAGCGAAAAAGCGTGCTGCCATTTACGAGCCATTTATCTACTCTTTTCCTGCTCATAACTTATCTGAACTTAAACGCCTAAAGCGTCTAAAGAAAACTTCTTATTTAAGTCTAAACCTACTTGGAACTACGTACGTAGGACAATACCTTTACTGTTTCTCTCATGATGGATAATTCCCGAGTCAGGTGGTCATTCTCTTGAAATAGAATCTCCATTTGCTGCTGCATTTCCACTGAAGGTCCTCTTGCTCGTA
Organism: Aptinothrips rufus; assembly: GCA_902196195.1. Taxonomy (NCBI): domain Eukaryota; kingdom Metazoa; phylum Arthropoda; class Insecta; order Thysanoptera; family Thripidae; genus Aptinothrips; species Aptinothrips rufus. The sequence goes on from CABIKL010001901.1 coordinate 12,013, forward strand.
ATCTTAGTTCCTCTTCTAGCTGTCGTACCAACAGGGCTTGTTTCTGGAACACAAAAAAATAGAACCAAGTGTTATTTTTACCAAACATACCATGACGGATTTTTTTTCTTTTTTCACAGGTGATGTTTTTACTTTGGAAATATAGCACTATTTCATCACAAATAGAGATAGATTCCAACCCCGAACTGACGGTACAGGCAAGGGGGTTCCCCCACTCAGCGCTCGCCGGACAGGTCGAGCACTGCTGGGGCGGGAACCCACCTCACCTCACCGCCACGTTCCACCCACCACGGCAAGTTACTGCAGACACCATGCACGTGCGATGCTGCGCGGCAGCAAGCAATCAGCTCCCCTGCTGGCCCGATCAAAACTTCAAATCTAATGCTCTGCGAGACGAAATGAGATGAGAAGCAGAGCGCTCCAAGGACAACAAGTGTATTCTACCAGTCGGCGGACATGCTGCGCGGGGCCCGCTGCGGCCAGGCGGCGCTACGCTGCTAATAAGGATGTCACGTTACTGGCAGCTTGCAGGCAGCCCTACGCCAGCTGCCAATAAGATAGTTAGCTGCGCTGCACTGCGTTGCACTGCTCCCCTTGGCTGAGCCAGGCAGCAACAGATTATTCCGGATGTACCTACGTTCGAGTTCTCCCTGAGCTCCTTGACAAACTGCGCATGCGCCTGTAACACAACGAGTCTTTAAGACAGAGCCGTGCGGTCACAGCGAGTCGCCGAGTGGTCTGGACAGCTTGTCGGCCGCCAGGCTTGTCACCACGTGGAGAGCAGCGAGGGACGAAAATTTCCTTCTTTGCACAAATAAAAATTTCTCTTGTGAACGAAACTTTTAAGAAAAAGTTCCTCGTAAACCAAGGACATTTTCACAAATTATTACAAAGACTTTTTGTTCTCTTTCTTGCGAAAGGAAGAACGTTTTTCATTTGATTTGGGTGGATTTTTGAGCTGACAGTTATGCCTTGCGGGAAATTTCAGACTGCCGGGCAGCGCTGCTAGCGAGGGGGAGCGGCAGGCGGAGACGCCCGCCAGCCGAGTAGCTGTGTGCGGCGGGGCTGCCTACCCTGGGACCCGCAGGCGGCAGGGGACTCTCTCAGTTCAGTCATACCAATACACCACCACCCTGCAGCTGGACCTGTTGGCGCAAGTTTTGGCGATATTTGGAAGGTATTCTCTCGCTCGAGGTCAACATCTTGACACCACTTCGGGACATTTTCATTGGTGCAACACTTTCAAAATATCTCTTGGACTGGATAAACAGCAAGAACTGCTCTTTTTTTTTCAACAGCCTAGGCATACCTTTCTCTTTTAAAAATGTTTAGTTTGCTTTGTGAATAAACGAAATGAAAGGACTACGCCATTCAACATTTATTAAATTCAATCATGATACGACGAAAATCATGATGCATTCTAAAAATAATGCCCGCGTGATATGGTGAAACAGCGGTTAAAATTATCAAACTGAAGGTAAACCTGAAATTTAATTTAGTTTCGAAGCACCAGAACTACAACCTTTGTTTTGGTACTGAAGTTCAAGCTTATTCCTCCCTCGATCAAAGCAACTTGAATAATCCAAAACTCGACGACCACACCGCCACCGAGAGAGTGAGCGAGCGAGGGAGGGAAGAGAATCAGTCTGCGTCCAATGTAAATAAGGGGTAGAGTGGCGTGGCGTGGCGTGGCGTGGCGTGGCGTGGCGTGGCGGGGCGTGGCGCGGCGCGGCGCGGTGTTATCAGTGCAGCGCAGCACGTTGATAGGCGTCTGGTGGGCAACGAGTACAAAGCAAAGATTCGCTCCCAAGGTCTTCCACGGCGCTATTCATGACTCCATGACAACGTGATAAGGAGCAATCCGGCGGGACGCCTCCTATTTGGGGCAGCAATCAAGGGGGGGGGGGGGGGGCGATCT
>CABIKL010001902.1:0-13927 GCA_902196195.1 Aptinothrips rufus
CACCGACACCTCGACCACCTCGATCCCAGCCACCTCGACACACCAACCACCTCGACCAACACCTCGACTTCTCTTAAGAGGATATAGTCTTCCCAACGTAACTTTTCAGATTCATACGCTGGGCGATTGGAGCCTAACTGCACTCGCTTCGCCCGCCGTAAGAAGTAGTTCGGCGGGAAGTTTGAATGGGCAAGGTGCCCGGTAAGAAGAAGTGAAGAAGGTCGGTCGAGCGGCGTGGCGTAGCGTGGCGCTGACGCAAAACAAAGCAGGCTATCCGAGCCGTCATTGGCTGTCACGGCCGGCCTTTCTGCTTTGTTTTGCGTCCCCACTACGCTACGCCACTCCTCCCGACCGACCTTCTTCATTTCTTCTTACCGGGCACCTGCTACAACTTGTAGCAGCGGAAGTAAATGTGGTGTTTTTGAGACGGTTATGCGTGAATAAAATCGGCAATGGGAAATGCTGAGTGAAGTAAATAATGGGCTTTGCAAATCAATCAGTGCATTCCCTCATTTCCTTCCTTTTTGGGATACTGGATGTACAAAGCGGGAAATACAGAAGGCACAAGTTAACTGTCTCACTTAAAAGCTTTTATTTACAATTTCTGCAGGTTTTGAATTGCACAAATAATTGTACACAGAAAAGCATATATTTATTTACAACTTCATGCAATGCTAATCCTATTTGGAATGTAATGCTTTTGGTTTTCTTACGGAATGTCAACCTATTTAATTTTGACTTGGTTTGTGTACCCATAAATATAGGTACAAAAAGAAAGGTATACAAATTGTATGGTACACAAAAAATCTTTGATTTAGTATTTGCACATTTTTTTGAGTTTACTGAAAATGGAAAGACTCAAGATTTTTGTACAAAAATCTATCACAGTTGGGTATAAATATTTCACAGATAATTCATAACATTGACAAAGTTTAGTGAAAGAAATAGTGAAATGTACATAAGAAGCTGAATAACAGGAACAAACTGCTCAAGACTGGCACAATACACAATAGCACATCCTGCACAGATGACTAAGAATTGACAAAGTGGTAATCAGAGGTAGATAACAACAAACATTAAATGTGTTCGGTCACTTAAAACAGTCATCACAAGTCTCTAATAAAAGTAATTTAATTAAATAATGAGAAAATGGTTCGCTTTACATTTGGAGCTGTATCGATTTGAGGTATTTTCTGAGACGGAATTTGCCTGTCACATTTCTTGCTGAGTTTCTTCTTTTCTTGTGAAATAGTGACTTTGGGCCAATTTGAAATATCAGGTGGTGTTGAATCTTGCACAGCAGGCCAAGGAAAGAGCTTCTTTTAAAATTTCATACGCTAACAGAGTTCTGAAGAAGGGAGAGTGTTCAGGATTTAGAGATGAAATAGAATCATTTCGTGCTAAGCACTCCATGATTCTACAAACAAATACCCCACAGTCAATTGTATTCTGCTGTTGGGGTGTACTGGCATTGACTGCCTCCCAAGATGCTATTGGACACTTGTGGCCTCTCTTCTTCTCGCATTCTTGGGAGAAGTAATACTTCAACTTTTGAAAAATCTTTGTGTGGTGCCTTTGTAATGAGTTACGGTCCTCTTCAGACGCAGACTCAGACCAACTGTCGTAAATTTTAAGAGACTTATATCTCATGTCGAGAACTGCAAGGCACCAGTGGTAATTACCTATATTTATGGGTACACCAACCAAGTCAAAATTAAATAGGTTGACATTCTGTAAGAAAACAAAAAGCATTACATTCCAAATAGGATTAGCAGGAATACACCATGCACAAAAAACAGACAGTAACCATGAGCTCACCTTTGTCCACCTTTGAACCCCTGGGTAAGAACTCTGAAGCAACTTCTTATAGAAATGGCAACAGTGCATGTAAACAGAAGGGAATTCATTCCTCATCTTCATATTTTTACTTCGTTCTGTTATTAAGTACATGTAGGAATCAAGGACCTACAACACAAAAAAAAAACATTTTAAGGCAAATACAAGTTGTAGACATAAGTGCTAAGGCACTGAGTCATTGACAGCTATGAAAACTTGTTTCCAAGTCCAATTTTGAAATGCTAGAATTATTTTTTAATCAAAGAGTATTTTCCATTACTTCCAGAATTCACAACAAAATCTTCAATAGCTCTATTAACTGTACTTCAGAAATCAATTTTTTCTACCTAGTATTCTATGCCAAACAGTGGTGCAGGTGATATGAGTAAGTTTCTGGAGTCTAACGCTCTCAGCAGTTCCAGCTAAGGCAAGTGAAGTGGACTGAAACATAAAAGTTGAAAACAGTGAAAAGTTATCATACGAATGCTACTGGAAAACGCCTAATGTATTAATTACAAGCTATTTGACGCAGGATTAACAAAAGCGAGAAACTCTGATTTCTTGACCAGTTTCCCATGATTTTCAAAACGGGCCAACATCAGTTTTCATTCAAAATTTTAAACAAAACCTTCGCAAGTTTTGGTCCAATTTTTAATGCAATGAGAAATTTTGATAAGAGAAACTATTTGGTAAGGATTGGACAACCTTGGGGACTCCTCCAGTTTAACTTTAAGGGTAGTTGACGAACGAAAACTTAAACCTTAACATTAACTAATGGAAGCATTACCACACGGGGCGCTCTAGAAAATCGGGTAACTGCTTCCAGCCGCGTGGTGTGGATTTGTACCAAAATTCTGTGACAGATGATAATAGCTCCTCTTTTGTGCTTCCTGATATTTAATCCATTCAGATCGATATTTAACTTGATCTAGAATATGACTGATGAAAAGCATTCATCCTTCAACCGAAACATCATATCCTTTGGGGGAATGAGAACCTAAAACAGATCATCTTTCATGTAGGACTGTAATAATTACAAGCAATGAGTGTTTCCTTATACAGTTCACCATAAAAGCCCCGCAAAAAAATGGGAGGGAACTATTACTAGGAACACTGACCGTCTGTAAAGAAACTTTTAAAGAAAAATAAAGATGCTTACCAGACCCATAAATCCATGCGAGACTACATTAACATCAGGAACAAGTTCAAATATTATTGATGACATGCTTTCAAGCGATGTTGAAAACACCATGTTTGAGAGAATAGCTGAGATTTTATGAGTTATTGTGTCACAGTCTCTGATCAACTGCAAAGCACTGCAAAAGCAATCAAATAAAAATGTGATAAAAAGGTAAAATTTTCTCTTCTTCATGAGTGCAAATTTAACAGAAAACAAACAGACCTGTGAATCGCCTATAATCCAGTTACCAAACTCCCTCTGCTACTTGAAAAATGTTGTCCATAGTCATTACTGGCAACAAATTGACTTCCTCCTCCAGAATCCAAGAGAGTTTCCAATGAAATTAAATAAATTTCAAATTAGAATCCGTATGTTCTGAAAAAGAGGTAATAAGAAGATTTCAAAGAGGAACTTACAAGTGGCAGCCATTATCTTGCTAATCTCAGATTCGCTTGGTTCTTGAACCTCTTTGGCGAAGCCACTGTGTAAAAATGGATGCAACATGAATTAAAAGATGCAAAACATTGTAAAATTATAATAATTATTTACAAGCTTTCAAAATGCATATATACTCCAAAATACCTTGATAAAATATTTGATTTACATCTCACATGACAGGTTGTGGTTTCTTCTGATTATTAGAATCAATAACCCAGCATTCTTTAATTAACTGGAATACAGCTACGTAATGCTTTAAGCAGGAGGCAGAAAATTAATGATACAGTTTAGTAAAAAATGTAATTACACCCTACAAAAGAAAAAATGGCTTCAATCTATATTGCAGTTCGTACCAAATTACCACAATCAGGAACACAGGAAGCAGTATCTGTCCTTATAGAGATGTGTTAGCTGCTCTACCTTTGCTTGCCACCATCAACAGTAAATCTTTCGTGAACATAAGATGTCCCAGTTCATGTAAAAAGTCAACCTGATCATTTAAAGCCTTGTCATAATCTAACAATTAACAAAATAAAATGTGTAATATTTTGTCTGAATAGTGCTTATTCTTTCAACTGATTTCACCTTGTAACAGTATTATCTGTTAAGTACAAGGAACTTCAATTTCAGCTTCCTCTGTTAGGAAAAACTATGTGTTAGAGCAATATGGATAAGTTATTGAAATGGTGGTAATCCAAAAAGTAAACATTTAGCAGATGTTTTAACATAGAAGCATTAAGCAATCAGAACTATATTAGGTAAGGGGGGAAAAAAAAGGCCTAAATGCAACACATTATGTTGACAAGTTTATTTCAAAGTTGGTGACAGTAACTACCAGCTGGGATTGGCTCCCCACTGTGAAGCAGCAGGAGCAGCGACTCCAGCAGCAGGGGCAGCTGGGGCAGCTGAGGCCGCACTCCAGTCATCCTAAAGAGCAAAAAGATACATGAAAGTATGGGAACTATCGAACGCTAGCAGGTTCGTAAAACATGAATGAAAAATGCTGATTTAATACTCACTGTGTTACTCGCCCAGTCCTGAGCGGCAGCAGTGAACGGAGCAGCAGGGTCAACTCCTGGGGCAGCCACGGGTGGTACGACAGCCCCGGGAACAACAGCTGCAGGAGTGTCATCACCCCAGTTCTCCTCAGTTGGGGCGCCAGCAGTGATTGAAGTCCATTCTTGAGGGGTGATACCCGCCGCACCATAGTCAGCTTCAAGTTTCACTGGAGGAGCAGCAACCTCCTTGGCAGCTTGTTCTTCCTTTTCAGCCTGTGACAGAGAAAGGAATGTGAAAGTAACAACAACTGATACAAAAAAATAATTTAGAACAATTTTGTTTGTTAAAATAAATAAATGCAATCATAAATTACATTCATGAAAATCAATTAGTCAACATTCAATGCTACTTGTGATAAACTTTGTATACTGGTAACAGCCTCAGTATCCTTGCATCAGCACAGATGTAAGACATATGCTTGAAAAGACCATCATTGGCTGCCAATACTAGCAAAACAATGAATCGACACTCACCTCTTCAGGGTCGCGGTAGAAGAACAAGTCGACCACCACATCCCATTTGCCTTCACGTGTAATCTGGCCCCTGAGCCGAAGAACTTCACGAGCAAGAAGCCACCACATCAGACCAATTGAATGAGGGGACTGCATAAACAAAACAAAAAAAAAACAAATTAATAAAAGTACATCTCAGAATAACTTGACATAATGATTGCTAGATGATGAAAACTGACTTTGGTATTGCATGGGATAGCAATGTCGACAAATCGAAGAGGTGAGTCAGTGTTACAGAAAGCAATGACAGGAATGTTGACATAGGACGCTTCAGTGATGGGCTGTTTGTCAGTAGCTGGGTCAGTGACAACCAAAAGCCTAGGTTCCCGGAAAGCGGCCTGGAATGAAGATAATACATTAAGTCTCACATCAACAAAAATAATTAAGAAAGAAGGTAAGTACACAATATAAATAGCCATCAACTTTCCAAGGAAGAAGATGAATTTACCTGAATCTGGTTGGTGAATGCACCAGGAGTGAAACGTCCAGCAATGGCGGTTGCTCCGGTATGGGAAGCAAACTTCAGCACAGCACGCTGGCCATAAGGACGGCTAGAGATGACGAAGACTTCAGCTGGGTGTTCAATAGCAGCAATGGCACGGGCAGCAAGCAACAGCTTCTCCCAAGTCCGGCGGAGGTTAATGATGTAAGGGCCTGCAGCACAACAAAATTATTAACTTTGGTTCGCCAACAACAAAACAGAGCATATCACAGTGTCAGATACATACCATCCGCACGACGCTTGAACACATACTGCTCCATCTGATAGTTAGCATTGTCTGTTCCAATATGCGAGGACGCAGCAAGCATTTTGGTAACATCCTCCTCCTTGAGGGCAAGGACGTCAATTCCTCCCGACATCTTGACGTTTGATGAGAGTTACGAGCAAACCTGGAATAAAGGAATGAGTGATGATTGCAAATAAACAAAAGAATCGTCACATATCATAAGATGCACTGGCGCTTCATATTGTTTGTAAATATTAGCTGCTGAATGAAGCCTGATCGTCAATCGGGCGATGTCGCGAAGCAACTAAAATATTAGGTTAAGATTTCGAACAGGACTAAGTTTCCATAATTCTATAATGCTAATTTTGTGAACGTTATCAAGCATCTAAGGATGGCACTAAACACTAATCTAGAACGTTGCCGGTATGAATTAAAGTAATTACATTCTTTCTAAATACAGGTTAGGCCACGTGTGTGCCGGCGCTGAACGCAAATGACGATAAGCTCTAACGATAAATAAACAAAGGATTGATGAAATCATAGGCGCTAGTACAACGTAAAGATGAATTGTACCAAAATTTAATAAAATTTGTGAAAATATCGAGCAGGAATGAAAAAACAATCAAAGAAGAGGAGATCATAACGTACGTGCACCGATGCCACAGGGAGCTTCCTAAGATAGGAAATAGGAAAAGGAAAGGAAGAAGGAAAGAGCAACATGGTTGACACGAGCTACTATCGAAGTCAGCACAACATTTAGAAAAAGTATAAAATGAACTAAAATTATTAAAAATTAAAAAAATTACAGTAAAAAAATTAACATGAATTTCAAACTTGAAATTTAATTCACTTTATACGCAAATCACAATGTTTTTGTGATACTTTTGCTTTTGTAGACGGTTTTAGCGGGCCATTCAAACTTGATAGCACTTGATAGTCTGCCAATGAAATAGTTATTTTCGACAAATATATTTGCTAGCAACGCTTCATTTCTCCTTTCCAAAACCTAGGTGATATGGGTCAAGACATTGGCCAAGATCATTTGGTACATTCTGAATTTTGTATCGAAGATGTTTGAAGGTTTGAAGGTTGGCAAAACGTCGTCTGCATGTGCATTCCCCCATTCCCCTTTTGAAGCAAACTTTCTCTGTGTTCCATGATTTAATGCTGTTGAATGTCACTTTTCACAACACCAAGCTCACTGCAGAGGCGTGTACTTTTACGATCTCTTAAAGTTTTCCCGAGATCTTCACATTTTTCTTCGCGACTGAAAATGTCGTTATCCGCATCTTATGACGATGGAGGTTAGTCGGCATTGAAGTTTGTTTTGCTGTAAAAGTTTTATATCGCAGAAAATTTACAATGTCTTGAGCTTAAAGCGGAACTTTCGAATGGATATTATGCATGTTGTTTTCTTAGCATCGATGGATTCAGCCAAAGTCATCACTATCTCTTAATAACAATTTTCACTTACATAACACAGAGAAAAAAACAATACAATATCCTTATCTCATTTCTCTCAAATATTTCAGTTTCAAGTATGCGAGCAGCATACCGAGGCCGTCAAGACCTTTTTACTGAAGCTGATTTAGTGAGCAAGGAACCTATCAACCAGTTCAAAGCTTGGTTTGATGAAGCCCGAAATGATCCAAATATCATGGAAGCAAATGCAATGTGTCTATCTACTGCAAGCAAGTAAATAAACAATTATTTTTTATTTCTCTATTTAGTGCTTTTCTACAAAAATATACCTCGCCTTACTTAATGTCGTAGTTTTGTGACATTCACATCTTAGCTATTTGTATAGAATAAAAAAATCATCTTTTAGAGATCATAATATAGTAATGTCCAGATAGTCCATCAGAATGATGTATGAGTGACTTTTTGCATCAGTTTGAAATTTTTTTGATTATTGAGTAACTTTTCCATTTAGTAGGGTTCAACCAAACATTTACATTTTTTTTACTAATTTAATATTTTATCTTTTATTGTCTATCCAGAGATGGAACACCATCAGCCAGATATGTGCTTTTAAAAGGATATGGACCTGATGGCTTTAAATTTTTTACTAACTATGAAAGTAGAAAAGGAAAAGAGCTTGTAAGTTTTGATCAGCTTTCGATGTTTGTAACCGTGTTGTTACAATTTTTATTTCTGATTGTTTATGTTTTGTGTTAGGAAGAAAACCCAAAAGCTGCCTTGACATTCTACTGGGAGTTTTTACGCAGATCGGTCTGTTTTAATTATACATCTATTGAGTTAATACCTACATGTTACTGAGCAACTGCTTACAAAGTGTTGTATTTTAGGTGAGAATAGAGGGGATGGTGAAGCGAATCCCTGATGATGAATCAGACAAATATTTTCTCTCTCGTCCCAAAGCCAGTCAGATTGGTGCATGTGCAAGCAATCAGAGTACTCCTATCTCCAGTCGAGAGGTGTTGAGTGCTCGAGAGCAGAAGCTAGCAACAGAGTATGCTAATGAAGTTGTATCACGTCCCAGTTATTGGTATGTCAAATTCATTGTATTCTAAAAAACCCAAATTAATGGAAAGTGTTGTACACTGGTCAATTTCATTCCGGAGATTGCAGAACTGCTTTGCTGTTTTCAGGATATGCATTGATTTTAATCCTTTATATGTTTTCAGGGGAGGATATATTGTGATACCCTCTAGTGTGGAATTTTGGCAAGGCCAGAGTGATAGACTTCATGATCGAATTCGTTTCCGCCGTCTTAAAGATGGGGAGAAGGCAGATGGAAAGTTATTGCATCAGGGACATAATGACTGGGTGTATGAAAGGCTTTCGCCTTAATGTTCTGATGACTGTTGTTGACACCTCTCTCCAAAGAAATAAGAGTACAAACTTTGAAATAGGTGTAAAAGTCAGACATGTTTGCTTTGTTTGATATTTGTATGATAATTCAATCCACAGAGCATTACTTCTCTACATACTTTAAAATTTGTACTAAAAGACTGGAACTTATGTCAAACAGTTTTTAAAAACACATACAACATAACATTATTCATTAGTGTATGATGTTTTCGACAGTACTGTACCTGATTTTTTTATTGGTAATTTAACAATGTGTCTTTTGCTCTTTTGTCTGATAGCTGCTTGTCTTCCATTTTAAAAGTATGTGTATAGAGAGTTGTTTCAAATTTGTAAGAATATTATCCCACACAGAACACAAAACTCACTATAAGGTCAGAAAGTACCACAATGACTTCATTATGAGGTCCAAGAGGTCAAAATGAGTTTGTACTGAGGTTGGTGTTCTGTCTGGGATTTTGTTGCAAGTATTTTGATGTTGCTGTGAGCACTAGAAAATAATCATTGGATAAATACAATATATAAGTGGTACATCTTACTTTTAATTTAAACTTCTTCAAAAGACAGTGTGCATTATATTTATTTACACAGTTTTATTGAATTTTATTTGGAATAGGAGCATTGGACTGAATAGTTAAATTCTGTTACACATTGGCTTTCTTTCTTTCACAAAATTTTGTTATGGATTTTATGTTTACCTTTTGTACCAAGAGTTAAGTTATTTAGTTTTCTTGATATCAGAAATCGGTGAGGAATCACCCAATAACGTCTGAAATTAAATCTTGAAATACTCTGCTGGTGCTTCCATAATGTATTTAGGGACAGGATGTGAGAGGAAACCCTGTAAATGTTTCAGAATCAGCGTACGTTTATGGAAACGTCAAATTTGATACCACACCACATGATTCAGCACCATATATCGTACATATATATGCATTAACCCAAAGAGTGCAATAAATTGAAAAGCTATCCAATGCGCAAGCAAGCTCTTCAACTGAGCGTAAAGTTCTTCCTACATTTTCCCTTTGAAAACAATAATACTTCAGTAGGATTTCTAGACCAAAAATTTCTTTTGAAAAATTTCTCAAAAGGTCAAAAAAGTTGGGGAAAAAATGGAAAAAAATATAAAAAATCTAATTCACTGTCTTTTGGTCAAATAAATGAGAACTGGCCAACTATCTAACATTCAAGATATCTTGTAAGATACCTAAGGGAGCCTGACTTGACAAACAAGAAATGTCGCTTAGTTGAGGGTATAAATAACCCAAAACATATTACATTTGTCTTGGCTGGTGAGGATCTATCTGTGCTTGCCGATGAAGACAAAAAAGGACTATGTCCACACCTGCACTAGATATCTTTCTACTGACTTTAATAAGTGAGCAAATAGTTGAAAATGATCTATGAGAGAAAGCTTGGGTATTGAAACAAAATGGTACCCTATATCCATTAGAAACAGAAAGTGACTTGAGAGTCTAATGCTTAGGGTATAGTTGTTAATACTTCACACAGCTTTGCTTCATCCAAAATATGACCCTGAAATCGGCAGCAAGCGAAAAAATTTTAGGCGGTGGGCTGCGGACTAAAACAACCTTATTCAGTTATTTCATCCTCTTTTCAATTTTTTCAGAAAATTTTGGAAATTTTTGTAGAAAATTTGAAAAAATATTTTTTCAGCCAAGTAGAAACCCTACTGTATATTTTAGGTTTTGATTTGATCGAGTTGTAACTTAATCATGAGGGTTTGATCCAGTCGAATTGGATTGCGGGTGGACAGGGAAGTACCATCACACTACCCAGTGAGAAAGGAAAATTCGACGACGTCGAAACGATGTCGAATCGATGTTGAATGTCGCCAATCTGTCGCTTTCAGGACCACTTTCGAGTCGAAAGCGACATGTAAAACGACAAATAATCGATATCGGTGTCGAATCGACGTCGTTTCGATATCGTCCTTTCGCACTGGGCTAGCCTACAGTTATTACTCACACTAGTAGCCTTGTGATGACTTTTTTCGTTCCTGATATGGGTTTGGCCTACCACCTCACCCCACTCGCCCTGCAGCTTCTCAAGCAAATCATTCCAGTTTGGTATCTTCTGCTTGCTCGTCGGTTCCTCGATGTCGATTGGTCTATCCTCCCACCGCCCTGCAACAGATATGTTGCTGCATAGAGCTGTGAATGAAAAGTAAGAGGCAGCGTTCGTGAATGCTCTGGGCGAAATATGGAATTTTCAAATATTTTTCCGTATTTTTATGGCAAACTTTTCCGTTCCGACCTCATTCCATGTCAGTAGACCCATGGTAGACCGATAGAGCACTAAACATGCAGAGGGACAGCTACAACACAGCGCAGACCAACAGGCGCAAAATCAACGCCGCTGGCTCAAGCGGTTGACGCCCACCACCCCCATCCGGTTTTTCTCTTAGAAATAACCAACTGTTCTCACCCACCATCCTCGTCGCTCTCGAAGTGAAGTGGCGAGTAGGGGTGTTCTCTTGTGATGACGTACGGTTCCTGACGCCGCCACCTGCAACACAGGCCAGACCGGCAAAGGAAACTTATTGCAGTTTAGGAAGTTATTTTGAAGATTTTAAAGTCATTGCCATTTATACATCACACAAACTCGTCAAATCGGGTCATGATGACCTAATTTCGTAGAGTTTGCATGACTTTTGAATGATACTCACTTAAAAGTTTCTTTTGAGTTCTACCTGAGTACAGCACGCCTTGTTCAACGCGATGCCAATGACTTCACATGACTGCACCCCTCCCCCTTTTCTTCTTAACATCACGGTGGCCAAGATGTTCGGCTAAGGCAACTTACCAGCCGTGAGTACGTTTTATTAATTATCCAGACTCACCTGCCGAAGCTAGCCTGGTCTTCCAGCCGGGCCCTCTTGGTGTTTTCTACGAGTGTGTCACGCAGACGATTTTGTAAATCGCGCATCCCTTCCCAGCAGCTTGGAAACTCAGGGTTGCGCTTCGCTCGATGTTTGCTGCTGCAAAATACCGGAACGATATACATACTGTAAAAAGATACCAGTTTTGGGGAACCCTTCCCGGGAAACAGGGGTGAAGTACCATCTGTTTCAGAATTGTTGAGGGTCATTTTGAGACCTATGCTGATCAGGACACCCTAAAATGCATTTCTACCCCAAAATTTTGAAGCTTCTGATACTTTATTTCTCGGGAAGGGCTCCCCAAAACTGCTAAATTTTTGAATCTTTGTTTTACAGTGCATAACAATTTGAATTTTTAATAGGGGAATTCGAGCTTCAAAAGGTTCTGTTCTGAAAGCAAGGCACCATCTACATACCTAGCAGCGCGGTGCCCTACATCTGTGTCGTGGCTGCGAATCGTATGTTGATTTGGGAGCAAATCATCCCTCTGGTCCAGGCCAGCGTGCTGCTGTGAAATCGTCGACTGGCTCGACTCTAAGAAACAACAACAGTCGATGCACTTTCAGTGATGGTATGAGAGGCATGTATGTTGTTCTGGGCGCATTTCGTTGACTCATGGTCGGGAAACGAGAGAATTCAAGCGTTGCCAGGTTCGAATCCACTTACGTCTGTCCTTTAGAAAACATGATTTGCACTGGCAGTCGACCGCAGCGAACACGCAGAGCAGCAGCAGCAGCAGCGGCGGCAGTAGCAGCGCACCGGACCTCATCTCGCAGGCACTCTGCAACACAAGCGTGGCCCGCTAGCGCCGTGTCAGCCGCGGGTAGGCAGTCCCGCAAAACACGCCTGTCTGGCGGTACGGCCTATCCACAGGCTGACACTCGCTCGGCGCCAACAACATTTGGCCTCGTTCAGCAGCTGTGCTGTGACGCTTTGTCGCTCCTTTAAGTTCGTCTGTTGTTGTTTCCGGTGGTTTTAGTTCGAGCTTTTATTGTTACTGCAGCTTGGGCTATACCAACCGTCAAGCTACTGTACAAAAAAGGAAAGATAAGGCAATGTTTACTTGATATGTTAACAAACTTGCTTGATCTGCTACAGACGTGTTTTGACCATAGATTCGAAAAATAAAATAGAAATTAAAGCGTCATTTCTGTTCCGCTCTCAATGAAATCTCCATTCAAATGCAAAGTTATGCAAAGTCGACTGTTCATATTTGCGATCGCAGTGTCTTTGAAGGCGTGGATGCGTCACGTCTTAATCAGACTAGGCTCGCTGACGAGCAGTTTCTTTCAGACCTGCGCACTCCATTACTCCTTACGAGAGACAGTCTCTCTCCCCATCCACCGTCCCTTGGAGTGTTATTCTGTTAAGAAAAATTCATCGGGAAGGCGATCGGTAGGTCGGAGATTCATCGCATTTTAAAGCTGAAACTGGCTTATTTCGCTTACTGTTGGCTGCAAATTCACTAATTAGTTCGTAAAGAACAACAATAAAACCGTTTCAAGTATCGGTAACGCTTCAATCAGATGGGCACCCAAATGAGACGATACGTGCCGCCGATCTGGTGCTGATCATAGACGTCTACGGTGTTGATCGACGAACGCCTTTGTGCAGTTATTAATATTTAACCGCTGTGGACACTTAAAACGGTTTTATTGTTGTTCTTGACAAACTAATTAGTGATTTTGCGGCCAACACTACGCGAGATAAGCCAGTTTAAGCTTTAAAATGCGATGAATCTTTGACCGATCGATCGCCTTCCCGATGAACTTTCCATAACAGAATACACCCTTGACGTGGGAGAAGGTGGGGAGAGGATGGCGAGAAGATGGGGTGGCCAGTGCGCATCTGATTGGCATCTGACTCTGATAGATCTGTGCGTGACGTCACCCAGGCAGAACAGGAGGGTTGTGCGTCGCGTAACTTAACCATCCCCCATTACTTAACACGCTTGCTGTCGTGCAAAGCCAGACGACCAGCAGGACAGTGGAGAGGGGGTCATCCATAAACGACGTCCAAGTAAAATCTGTCAGTTTTGACCCACCCTACCGCCTGCCTGTGTCCTGAAATGTTGCCTACCTTCCCCATCCATTTATATAGGCTCTCCGTATTGGTCAGACTCCCCACCCCCTATAGACACGGACGTCCTTTATCGACGGTCCCGAACTAGATTCAAGCAATCCAAGAGAGATCGAGGACGCGAGGCGCCATTTCAGAAGATCGAACATAAGATTCACGCAACACACGAGGGGTCAGTCAGTAGGCCTTAATTTGTACACAGGATTACATGATTACATTGATTACATCGAATTACAAAGAATAAAATCAACAATTGAGCTGAAATTTGAGTGTTTTTAGCCTAGGTTTATGACAGTTGCAGTACTGAATGGCTTCGGTAATCTTTATTTTCTTTGGAAAACCAAGTAAAATATCAATATTT
>CABIKL010001903.1:0-13923 GCA_902196195.1 Aptinothrips rufus
TTTAAAAAAAAAAAAAGAGTTGTCCTTCGTATGATTTTTCAGTTTTTGTTGTTGTTGTTGCAGAAGATCTCAGGACAACCAACTGCAGATAAAGCTCTTGGACAAGTTGTCTGTACTTGAGGGTCATCTAGACAGCCAGCGGCAATCTCTGATGACTTTCAGTGGTCATTCTGACTTGGCAACACTTCCCGCACCTCATGATACTGCCCCCAGAATGCTTCTGGGCCAGAGTGATGTCTCCACTATAGTGTGTCGGATTGAAGAAGAGGCCAGATTTACATCCTTCGACTCCTTTACAGCCAAGAGGAGAAAGCCAGATTGTGATGTTGACAGTACCAAGCAGTTCGATGAATCAGACTTGAACTCTTTACTGAAGATGCTACGCCAGCTTGTTGAGCACAAGGTTGGTATTATAAGATTTTTATCTTATTGCAATCTTAATCCTGGTCAATAATCTGGAATCATTACAAATCTCAGCTTAATTTTTCTTTCCTTAAATTTTCAGGCTTCACCCAGAAGTGAACAACCTGAAGTGCTTAAACCGGTGAGTTTATTATAACCTGGATGTAATTTTTTGGTTTGACTTGCTCTATATTCTGATGATTCTTTTCAAAATTTTTAACAGGCCAGCAAAGTCCTCCCTGATCTCCTGCTGAATGAGCGAACTTCATTGACTGACTTCGCAAGACAAACCAGTAGAGAGGACCTCACAGGAATTAATAGTCTCAAAGTAAATGTTTCAAACTTACCAAAATATTGTTGTACTGCTTTTGTGAAGTAATTTTGGAAAATATGTGGAAATGTAAGTTGACACTGTGATTTGTTGTGTTCTCTTCAGGAATGTATGGTGGATCTAGATGTTTGGGAACTGAGCCAGCATGGGCCCGGAGACATGCGTGTGAAGAAAGAAGCGCTGCTGCGATCAGACCAAAAGGTAAGCAGGCAATTCAATCTCAGCTTAAGAAGACTAGCTTAACAATAAAATGAAGTATTTTGTTAGAACTTCAAATAAATCTACAATGTAAAATTGAAAACTTTCAAAATAGTATTTTCAAAAATGCTCTGTTTTGTATATATTTTCAATTTTAGAAACAATATTTGTTTATTTTAGATCTTTTGTTCTTCCAGGTGTTTAAGCTGACGGGCGTGGATTGCTGGTACGACCCCGAGTGGACGCTGCGCCTGCTGCGGAGGGTGGGGCCGCACGTCGTGCAGCTGCAGGTGCGGTACCCTGGCCGCGAGCACCTGCTGGCCATCCGGGACGCCATGCCCCACCTGCGCCGCCTCGAGGTGCGCGGCTGGAAGGGCACCGACCTCCTCGACGAGCCCGTGCTCTTCGACCAGGGCCCGGCCCGAGACACCCTGGAGTGGCTGGAGGTACGTGTCACCCCTTCATGCTGGAGCAATTGCCTTGAGCGGCGTACTTTGTACCGTCGCCGGAACCAGTTTAATTTTGAATAATCCCGCTTTGACATGAGATTTGACGTTGTTTCCTCTTTGTCTGACAGGTCCTGCTGCCTCGGAGCTGCACGATGTCCCTGCTGCACGCGCACCGCCACTCGCTGCGGAAGGTGCGCGTCGTGGTGTATGACGAGTGGAGTCCCTGGACCTCCGCGGCGGCCGGCGATGATGACGGCGGGGAAAGTCCGGGGGGAAGTCCCGATGACGAGGTGTCCGTCGAGGAGGACGGCTTCCTCGTGGTGCCGTTCGGAGAGGACTGCCTGCGCAGCTCTTGCTGGGACGACCTGTCCCAGGAGGTGCTGGCCGACGGCGGCTACAGCATCCTGTCCTCGGTGGCGCTGCTCTGGCTCGGCTCCCGCCCCCACGACTCCTGGCGCTGTCAGCGCTTCGCCCGCGACCTGGCCGCCGAGAGGCCCCTCCTCGCCGTGCACTGCGACGAGTGCCGCCAACTCGGTCTGGGCCGCGGCTCGTAGACTCCCTCCCCCCTCCCTCGCCCCTCCCCCTCCAAAGGCTGATGTCCTTGTGAAATGTCCTAAGAACTGTGGAGTTGTGGAACTGACCAAATCTTTGTCAACACCTTCGGAAGCGATTGGTTCTTAGCCAGAAGCCGATGGCCTCGGATACCCACGACTATTCTACTTCCTGTCGCTGTAAGATTCTCTGTCACGTCTTAAGCGTTGGAACAAGGAGCGATGGGATTTTGTGTTCAGGGCGGCTGCTGACGAGTGTTGAATCCGAACAGTTGGTCTGATAAGTGTTAAATCATTAATTTTATTCCGTGAATAAAGTAGTAGTATGTATGGAATGTTATAGTATATATATGACCAAATGATATGTAAAATGAAATAATTTCTTATGTGGTGTAGTCCTAAAAATGAGCAAAGTAAATTATTTTTTGGTGGTATTCAAAAATTTCATAGAGCAGCAAGTAATCTTGCATCTTGTGTTTTCAAGTTAAAATGATCTATAAATAAAAAGTTGAGTTTCAAGTTTTAAAAAAAAAGCTCTGTTTTGCTTTATTGTGTCCTGTCCTGTTGACCACTCAAACCCTAGATTGAACCAGATCTTGATGACCTACGATGATGTGATTGGATCTTATAGTAAAACATTTTTGACTTCTTTCCTTTACGGCGTAGTCTGATCTGAACAATTTAAAATCCATATAATCAACATTACTCCTAAACTATATTTACTAGCCGGCGCAGCCGATGAATCGTCCCGATTCTGCCTAGTACGGTGTTTGAGACAAAATTTACTCATTTCCTGCACTGATGGATTGAGAGCACTCAGTGTGTGCTCAGCACCTTGATGCTCAGTGTGGTGCACGGTACCGCCGTGGTGCTTCCCTCTTGGGTCTTCCTATACGCACGGCAGACTGTGAACAACACAAGACTCCTGTATCCACCCTTGAGGTTGAAAAACATGGCGTCCTGACAAAGTTGACGTCGTTTGACATCTGCACAATTGCAATTTTTATTGTGAAATTTCCTCAATATAATATCAATATAATATAAAATCATCTTTTAACTATGCGGGGTGTACTTATGGTGGCTGAAAAGCCATCGCTTGCCTCATCGTTGGCTCATATTCTGAGTAATGGTCATTGCTCTAGCAGAAAAGGTTTGTTGACCACCCGGTGTTCTCGTATTCTTTCTTGATTAGTTTATTGTAAAGTTTAAAAATAAAATTAATTGTCGATTTCATGTCTTAACCTGTCATTATTAAAGTACCTTCTTTCTCATTCAAGTGAAATTTGTCAAATCATAGGTTAATGTGTACCACAAGCTATAAATTAGTAATTTTATTGCTGATTTGTTTTTCACTCTGTGCTCTCTGTATCAATTTCTAATTTCTGCTTCCTTCAGCAATTAACGGAGCCTGCTCTGTGCATGAATGGCAGGGCACATTCCATCAAGAACCTGCGTTTTTTAAAATGACATCCGTTTGTGGTCATGTTATGTCGCTTGATTTTATAAGCAAGTATAATAATTGGGACCGAGTAGACCCGGTAAGTTTGACTTGTGTGTTCTATCTATACCAAACTTGTCCAAAATAATGTTTTGCTTTGTTTAAATGTAATAACAACACAACTTTGAATGGCAGGTTGAGCTGTTCACTTGTCCAGCAGAAAAGAAAGAAACGACTCCAAAACTTAGAATGATACAGCATTTGTCGCAAGAAGCTCGTGGCTGTGACTTTCTGGTTCTTTGGCTTGATTGTGACAAAGAAGGAGAGAACATCTGCTTTGAGGTCATTAATGCTGTGGAGGGCTCGCTAAGAAGGAGTGTTCAACTTCCTGATGTGAGTATCTCATTCACTGTCATTCGTCGATAGATACCAATCCACCTCCAACCAATTTTTATATCTCTGTTGCAGGTGGTTTGGAGAGCTCATTTTTCAGCCATCACAGATAAAGATATTAAGGAAGCAATGGCAAATCTTGGCAAACCCAATGAAAATGAAGCTCGCTCTGTTGATGCACGACAGGAACTTGATCTTCGTATTGGCTGTGCATTTACACGGTTCCAAACAAAATTCTTTCAGGGGAAATATGGGGATTTGGATGCATCTTTAATTTCGTATGGGCCTTGTCAAACACCAACTTTAGGATTCTGTGTACAAAGACATGATGAGATCCAGACTTTCAAACCTGAGCAATACTGGGTCATACAGGTATAATTTATAAGTGTAAAATTTTTGCATTTGGATTGCCTCGCATAGTGCCTAATTATCTTTCATTTCAGGTGGTTGTAAAAACTAGTGAAGGGAGAGAAGTCAGTCTTGACTGGGATAGAGTCCGTTGCTTTGAAAAGGACATAGCTCAAATGTTTTTGATCCAAACCAAAGAGTTCAAAGAAGCCATGTAAGAAAGGTTTTTTTAAAACATAATTTTGACCATTAATTTTAGGATTAACCCAAATTTATTTCTGTTATTGATTTTCCACAGTTGTTCCAAAGTATCAGTGAAAGAAAAAGCTAAACAACGACCGCAAGCATTGAACACAGTTGAACTAATGCGAGTTGCTAGTTCAGGCCTTGGAATAGGACCCCATCATGCAATGCAGATTGCTGAACGCCTGTACACGCAAGGATACATCTCATACCCACGAACAGAAACCACCCATTATCCTGAAAATTTTGATCTTGTGTAAGCATATGCTTTTAAAACCAGAAATTGCACTCTCGATTTTATTTCACCATTGACATTTTTTTAAATCACAATTGACTTGCAAAAAGTGAAAATAATTTTTGGACGCAGGGGAACTTTGAGGCAACTGCAGCACAATAGTGATTGGGGCACAGAGGTCAAGGAACTGCTATCATCTGGAATCAACAAGCCGCGAAAAGGAACTGATGTTGGAGATCACCCTCCTATCACTCCTATGCGTTCTGCAAATCAGTCTGATTTAGATGGAGATGCTTGGCGTCTCTATGACTACATAACGAGACATTTCATTGCAACTGTAAGTTCCTCGCATGTTACTCCACCATTCAGATCTTAAATCGAGCTAGTTTTGTTGATTGACTTCCTTACAAAGCTCAAGTCTGAAATATAACTGATTCTATTGAATGTTGTCTGTGAATGATATCTGTGTGTTGCAGCCACACTGCCTCTTGATTGTTGCATTCTTGTTACATTTATCATTATTACTTGTTTCAGATTTCTGAAGACTGCAAATATCTTAGTACAACTGCAACATTTGAAATAGGGAGTGAGACATTTACATGTACTGGAAAGACTCTTCTTGATCCAGGATACACTGTGGTCATGCATTGGCAAGCTCTTGGCAAAAATGAGACTGTTCCCAATTTTGTTCAAGGCCAAATTTATGAAATACAAGATGTAAGTTCTTAGAAACTACTATGCTTTCAAATTGGGAATAGGATGGATTTGTCACTGCTTAATCGCCTAATGCAGATTGTGTATAAGATAGGTGTGTTATGTTTCAATTTTTTTTTAAATCAATACCTTTGTTTGATTCATTTGTTCAGACAAGATTAGGAGAATGTCAAACATCACCTCCAGATTATTTAACTGAATCGGAACTAATTACTCTGATGGAGAAGCATGGTATTGGAACTGATGCCTCAATACCTGTCCACATCAATAATATTTGTGTGAGAAATTATGTCAGTTTGGGTTCTGGTCGTCGACTGATACCAACAACACTTGGCACTGTGTTGGTGCATGGTTACCAAAAGGTAAACATTTACAACATCTGATATTCACATATCATTAGATTTTAAAATCAGCTACTTGATTAATGCTGAACCTTATTTCAGATTGATCCTGACCTTGTCCTTCCAACTATGAGATCAGCTTTGGAGGAACAGCTGAATTTAATTGCTGCTGGGCGTGCTGATTTTAACTCTGTTTTGCACCACACATCTGAAATTTTCAAACTTAAGTTTCTCTACTTTGTTAAGAACATTGATGGAATGGACAATCTCTTTGAAGTGTCATTTTCACCTATAGCAACAACTGGAAAAGCTCATTCAAGGTAAAATGCTTAGCTGTTTACTGGGCATCTAAAGTTTATAAATAACTTTTACACAGGTTTTTCAAAGTCTGTGTTTTTATTGTAGATGTGGTAAATGTCGCCGTTATATGAAGTACATTCAAACCAAACCGTCTCGACTTCATTGTGCCCATTGTGATGAGACTCTCAACTTACCTCAGAATGGTAACATCCGGATTTACAAGGAACTTCGGTGCCCGTTAGATGACTTTGAACTCCTCTCATGGTCTGCTGGATCAAAGGGACGGTCATTCCCATTCTGCCCTTATTGTTACAACAATGCTCCATTCAGAGATATGAAGAAAGGTAAAATATTATTAAAAGCCACTCCATTTTTTCATGACATTTTTGTTAACTTACATCTTATTCTTATTATTTTGCTTCAAATGCCAAATTATTGCTCCTTTGGGAAATTCAATCATTTTCATTTGTTAAAGGTATGGGCTGTAATTGCTGTACACACCCGACATGTCCTCAGGGAATGTATAACCTGGGTGTTTCCAGCTGTGTTGAGTGTGAGACAGGTGTCTTGGTTCTGGACCCATCCTCAGCACCAAAATGGAAACTAGGCTGCAATAAGTAAGAAATCTTGTGGCATATACTTATGAAGGTGTTGTAGAATTAGTTTTGATTGCTCTGTTAAATTCCAGATGCGATGTGATAATTCATATCTTTGAAGAAGCTCACAAGGTTACAGTGGAGGACAGTGTTTGCGAATGTGGAGCTCAACAAGTGAAAGTTGAATACAGAGAGGTTAGCATTTGCTCATTAATTTAAGGCATTATATGTGAATTATGACTCTCATTCAATTTACTGAAAACAACATACTCTCAATCTTCAGGATAGGAGCCGTTTGCCAAAAGAAGCCACAGAGGCTGTTGGTTGCCTCTTCTGCTTTGTCGACTTCGTTCCTCTGGTTGAAAAGCATCGTGCTGTGCAAAGAACAATGAACAACCGAGCTCCTCGTGGAAGAGGAGGTGGTCGGGGACGTTCAAAAGCCAAAGCTCGCCCGCCAAAGGACAAAATGGCTCAACTGGCAGCATATTTTGTGTAAGTTGTGGAACCTTTTTTGTATTCATTCAGATCCTTGACCTGCAATTATGAATGCAAATATGTGTGAAATATCTAGGAGCACCTCAATTTTGTGCTTTGAAAATGAAACTGGCTTGTTTCCTGTAGAAACTTTGGGTTTTCCAAGTTTGTCTTTTCAAAGCGCATTTTTGCTTTGAATGAGAAGACAAAACTGTACTCTCTTTCAATATCAGCTTCTGTGTAATGTCCTGTTGTCTGAATATTTAATACTGGAGATACTTCATCGTGGCTTTCTCATAGGGCGATCGTGGTATTATAATAACTTATTGTTGTTCTTATGTAATAATTAATTATTCTGGTTTAGTTACTAACTTGGTGCGTGCTCTTGTTAAATTATTCGGTGAAATCTATTATATGTGATAAAGTTTGTCTTCTTTTTCATTTCTGGGACAATTGCTAGTGTCAATTAATTATAAATACTTCTCATTCATGAAAATAACTGAAGTGGGACCATTAAACCAATGAAAAATGGGTCTTGTAGCATGGTTGTCTTTCTTCTTGGGGTTATTGAAATGAATAGTGGTATTTCTTTTTCCCTTTTTTTAAGGAGAGGTTTTGTTCAGTGTTTTATTGTTCCCGAGTACGGGAAAGACGTCTGTTGCTACGTATGAACATTTGAAGACCTCTATTACTTTGAAGTTAATAGTGACTAGTCTCCAAAATTATGTTACAATAACAATAGTTTGAAGTGTACAAGGTGCGTGTAGATAATGGGCTAGAATATACTGCCTTGTTATTGTAATGAGAAATGTGTCATTCTCATATCGCCAAAATATGGGTACCTTTAAACAACCAAGATTTTCTCTCAGACCACATATTTAACATTGTGGTATCAATTTATTTACTGCACATCATCCAACAGTAGTAAATCAATCTGTCATACATAGAAGATGTATAAAATTTTGTATCAAGAAATGTTGATACATATCCTATCTATATGGAGATGGAGACAAGATATTCTAGGTATTTGAAGAGACAAGCAATCATGAGATACGAATCTTTAATATTGTTCCAGTTCTGAATTTGGTCAGGCATAGACGCTGATAGAAATTCAGTAATCGTAAAAAGTAATCAAAAGAAAGTTTTGATGTCTGTTTGTATTCATTCATAGGGAAAAAAATATTTATGAGCAGTATTTAAAATTGACAAAGTTTTGAACCTGTAATGCAATTTATCTCAAAAATGCATCTTTAAGATCTTAATAGCAAAATTTGAGAGTGAAATAAACAACTTGACCAATTTCTAAAGAGGTATTTCAGGTAAATAAAAAAAAATCCTACAGACAAAAATTTTTTGTGCCTGCATAATTGTGACCTATTTTTCTTGAAAAAGTCAATTTAAGTTTCATTACTGATTCGGACACACATTTATTAAGTTATAAACACATTCGCTCTCTGATATGTGGCTATCAATTTCATTTTGTCACAGGCCTGCCAAAAAGTTTCAATTAGATCACTTTTTTCTGTATATGGAAGTAACTATTTTGGTTCATGAAATAGTATCAATCGAAAGTTCACTGGTTGGATGTTGTTCTGCAATAGGATTTATATTTATCAACCTTGGTTTTGGGCTCGAAGCTTAGTTGATCACATACTTGGTGAACATTTTGGCAAATTCAGTAGCCTCTGTTTTCCTTGAACACTGCATTTTTGTCCCCATCTTAGTCTAATTGTGATCGCAAGTCCAGTCACATATGGTTGTTGAAAGTAATTTCAGTTCCGTGGTCCCATTGATAGTTTACTCAATCATATACAACATACAAACATTTACCAGTATCTTTCAGCATGTTAAAATTTTTAAGATCTTTGAAAATCGCTCACATTGGTTCCCTAGTATGTTGGTAAATCATCAAACAAAACTTGTTTTAGCTGATGGAGCTATTTACTTTTTTCTCTAAAGAATGAAGAACCTTGCTGGCAGAAGAGTTTTAAAATTAATTCGATCTATTAGTGCTCAATACAAAGTCTCGGTTTGTATTTTCTTTCTTGACTGAACATATAATTAGTAAAAACATTGATACACTCATTTATGTACAAAAACTTTAAATGTTTTAACACTTAACAGAGATAATTATCACTTGATTTTCAATAACATTCACACAAAGATAGGCAATATGCCTTTCCAAAAAACAGAGAGGGATTTCATTATCTCTAGTCATAGTAAGAAATTTGTGCATGTTTCGGCAATTTGAGTCAATGTTGCGACCTTTAGAACTTTTTCCCTCCCACCTTTCTACTTTTACTCAAATTTTGTTACTCTGAAGTCTCCTTAAATTATGCCCAGGTCAGATGTATCACATTTCATACAATTTGTGGGAAGATTCAAAGAAATTTGTTACACAAAGAATTTAAAAAGCCCATTCCGACTGATCTAGTAAATGAAATCCATTATTTTTATACACAGACATAGTTTATACCAAAGTTTGACACTTACATTGATGACCAAAATGACAGGAATAGAGGAATAGAAAATTAATACTCAAGAGTGCTGTACAGACCGTAATTTTTTCATCACAGAGAGCCTTGTTTGTTTCTGGAAAAGACTAAATATCCAGTTGTGCTTATATCTACACAAAGGAATTGGCCAGGAGGTGAAAGACTTTCACTAGCACATTCACTCGCAAGGGTTTTGAATACACAATTTGGTTGGAAACGTGTGTCATCTAAAAATGATTCTTGTCTCGCCATCTTGTGCATTGGCCTTATTCATTTGGGGTATTTTCTTAGAAAATTAAGACCCTTCTTCATAGATTAGTGATATCTTAGTAACACAGAGCAGAGAGATAAATTCAATATCAACACACATTAACAATTTAACAATCAAAACGACTTATCTTACAGAAATTATTTTACAGTTTTATAACATCAATTTGGCCGTCACTTCCAATTGGCACTTAGTTCTCACAAAATGGATCCAAATTTCTTCATGTTCCCAAAGACTCTATTTTGACTGGATTCATAAAACATTCGGTCAATATTGAGCACTTGAGTTCAATGAGAAAATGGGTACTTTTTACTGATAAAGCTATAAAAGATTATGTTAACTGTTGTGACTCTTCAAATGAACCCAACCAAAATAGACTCATTGAAGTATTAAATTCAGACAGTCTGTTCTTTTGCACAGACAATTCTTGCACCCCATGTGGTATACCCATTATATATCTACTTGAGTAAAAGAAATTTTCTTTAAAACATATGCAGTAACGTTTGTATCCTAATGTTCATAGAGAAGAAATTTCACAGATATCTCTCATATCTTCATTGTTTGTTAGAAATAAAATTATTCTTCCAAAAAACGAAAAAATCAGTAACTCAAAATTTGTAATTACTTTCAATACTGAACGAGAACTAAAAACAGTCCCTGTTATTGTCGATAACTCACATTATTAGTTACACATACGACTCACTTGCTGAGTGGATATTATATGAGCCCAGTACGAAAGAATGACATCTGAACAATTTCAATTCGACACCCGTGTCGCTTTTTCCTCGTTTTTCCGTTTCGGTTTCCACTAAAAAAAAAGGCGCGCAAATCGACATTTGAGGTCGAAGCTACGTCGTTTCGCTGTCGCTCTCGCACCTTTCATTGATTAGGGAGCCCTAAATGGTCCACACCTGGACCTTCTCCGCCACCACGCACCAGTTGGTGTGGTCGTAGTAGGAGGAGATGATGTGCAGGTTCTCCACGTAGCGCTCGATGAGCTGGTCCAGCTCGCCCTCCCGGAACACGTGGTAGTAGCGGTGGTAGGTGATGGCGCCGCCGCCGTTGTCGGAGGGCAGCGAGTCCTGGGAGGTGGAGCCCGACAGGGAGGTGGTGCAGGACTCGGTCTTGGTGATGCCCTCCGGCGGCTCCTGGACGGCGGCCTTCTGCCTGACGAGGTGCGCGGCGCGGGGCGGCCAGGACGTCTGCGCCTCCTCGGAGCTGGAGCGGCCGTCGCAGCGCGCCGTGCGGCGGTCCGCGAAGCGCACGTCGCGGCTGCAGTCCGAGGCCGCCGAGGAGGCCGCCGAGGAGGCCGCGTCGCTGGACTCCATGGTGCCGAGCGGCGAGCCGAGCGAGGTGGAGCTGGCCGTCTTGCCGGTGCCGGTGCCCGAGCAGGCCGAGCTCGTGTCGCGCCGGCTGTCCGTGCCGCTGCCCGCGCCGCTGCCCGTGCGCTCCGAGTAGTCGCCGCCGTCGCTCGACTCCACCGAGCAGCCCGGCCGCAGCGGCGCGGTGAGGCAGGGCCGTGGCCCCGGCCCCTCCGCGTCGAGCTCCGTGCCCGCCGGGCTGTCCGTGCCCGTCCTGGCCGCGTGCTGCACGCCGTGCACGCCGAGCCCGTGCCCGTGCCCCGCCGGCCCGCGCGGCCCCGAGGAGGAGGAGGTCGGCGCCGCGCTCAGGCTCAGCTCCACGTCGGACGCCTCGCTCATGAGCTCGCTGTGCGGCGCCGAGTCGCCGTCCGTGCTGCGCGTCGACCGGATGGAGCTGCTGAGACTCGACACGCCCGTCAGCGCCTCGGAGGAGTCCAGGCTGGGCAGCGAGGCGTTCTTAGTCAGCCGGGACAGCAGCTCGCAGGACGAGTCCACGTTCCTGGCCAGGCTCGCGATCACCTGCAGGCAGCGCGGTGAGTAGCTGTCATCCCATTCCAATTCGACATAAATTCGACGTCTTTTCGACAAAAGCCGCGTCAATCCGAAGTCGAATCGACATAGCTTTTTCGACCAAATTCCCGTCAATTCGATGTCGAATCAACATTGCTTTTTCGACCAAATTCCTGTCGATTCGATGTCGAATCAACATAGCTTTTTCGACCAAATTCCCGTCAATTCGATGTCGAATCAACATAGCTTTTTCGACCAAATTCCTGTCGATTCGATGTCGAATCGACATTGTCTTTTTTTTTTGTTTGCTCAGTGGGACTCACCTTGTCGAAGGGACCGCTGCCGGCGGCGCAGGGCCGGTCGAGCAGCTCGAGGCTGAGCTTACTGAGGCCCTGCAGCTCCTCGCCCAGCCTGGTGAGGTAGGGGTCCCTCGGGTGGGACGGCGTCAAGGACGTCGTCTCCTCCCGGTAGCGCTCGATCTCCTCCAGCAGCCGCTCGCTCAGCTGCTCCGCGAAGTCGGCCAGGTGCTGGCGCACGCTCTCGTCCCAGCAGTCTTCCTCCAGCGGCGAGCCCACCCCCGCACTGCCGTCCGCCACCTGCGCCTCGCGCGGCGACAGCACCAGCGGCGGCAGCCCGCCCCCGCGCCGCGAGGGGCTGTGGTCCGCGCTGCCCGAGGCGCTGCCCGCGGCGCTGCCCGCCTGCCTGGCCTAGCGAACAGTAAGAGGAACTCTACCAGTTTTATCCTACTTTGCAATTTAAAATTGTGATCATTGCAAAACTTTTGTTGCTTAGCTTAACTTCTTTTTACATAACTAGAATTAGAAACAATATAGCAAAAAATTAAAAAAAATTGTCATTAACTAGTGCCCAAAACACAATTGTTACTAATTCTAGTTACGTGTAAAAACATACAAAGATCTGAACAAAAAAAAAATACTAGACATTTTTAGAATGCTCATCGATGTTGTCTATTCGCGCCGGTGTTAAGTTCTCTTTTCTCCTCACTCTTCTAGGTGGCACTGACCTGCAGTCCAAAGGGGTCGGGGGTCTCTGGTATGGCGCAGAGGAAGGCCGCTGCCCCGCCCGGCGTCGCCACGTCGGGCTCGGTGATCTTGGTGCTGAGGAGGAACGGCTCCCCCTCCGTCTTCTTGGGGATGGCGCCCGTGCTGCAGTGGTCCATGGCCTGGTCTGCTCCCTCGGACAGGCGGCCCGCCGAGTCCGCTCGCCGCCCCCGCAGACCGTCCGGCTGCAACGCGAACAACCCGTGAGTACCTCATGACTTGGCGTAAGTTGACGTAACACTGTGTGTTTTGAGATTCTGATGTTAGTAAGCAGAATGTTGTGCGGGCAGGGAAGTCCGTGATGACGTGCACAGATTTGACGAAGCTGCCTTACCTTGAAAGAACCACTTGCTAGTGGGAATTTGAAGACATTATTATCCAGTCTGGACGTCAACCCCAAGCTTCCCGGCAGTGAAAATCTACTGACGGATTCCTTCATTTTTGACTTATTTCTAGGATTAGGCGAACTGTCGGGGCTCAGCTGCAGACTCCAACTCGACCTGCACAGAGATGATAAAACAAATCACTTACTTACAGAACAGAAACAAATGTGAAGAAAAGAAGTGATACACAGAAAGTTTCAATTCTTCAATTTGGAGGAAGTGGGAATGGCCTATGTTTAATTCCCATAAGGTTGAAGGCTGGCCCTTCAATTTGGAGCTTTGAAACTTGCAGTGTAGACTCAGAGTCAGTGTATCTTCTATGCATAATTTTCATAATTTTAATTTGGTTTTTAACTCTTTTCAGGGCGAAGGAGCGGTTCAAGCCCGGCGTAGATGACTGTTAGAAATTCCAAGTCCATTTCTCGTCAAGGAGAACGGACATCAAAGCTGCCGGATTTTGTACACAAAATAGAAAATTTTAGAATATTGACGTCGATGCATTAGGCATTAATTAATTTTTGTAATGTAAATTCTTAAATTGTTAAATAAAATAAAAAATATTTTTCGACTTTTTTTTCCACTTCTTCCTCGCACAAAAGTGTATATTTTTGAAATTTTGTTTATTCCTGACATGTGGCAGCCCTGTCTTGTAGTTGGCTGAGCGTTTAGCGAAGCCTGTGGATCGGCGGAGGTAAAAACTGTTGTCTGTCTGTGGGTTTGTCTGCGTGCACGATAACTTCCGAACGCGTCGAGATACAGCCTTGCGCTTTAAAACCCAATGTTATGTCATCAAAAGACACACGCCTATTGATTTTCAGCTTTCCTGCCTAAT
>CABIKL010001904.1:0-13917 GCA_902196195.1 Aptinothrips rufus
GACAAGTGAATCACCGAAGTAAAAGAACGAGTCCTATCATAACACCGCTGAAGGTGGTGTTCCCTGACAGTCTTGTTTTTTTCGCAAGTCAAGGTTGAGACTGAGGGCAGCGCCCAAATTCTCGCTATTCGCCGCCCTTTCGCACATCTACAAATCTCGACATGAAATATTCAGGCTTCAATTTAGAGCAACGTGCTCTCCGATGCTTGACTTTCCTGATCTCCTTGAAGTAGATTAACAGCGCCACACACTAAGGCGCAGGGATAATAAGAACGAGCAGGTACAGAGCTCGAAAGAAAGAAGCGGAACCGCAAAACGAACGAAGATGCTGCGAGAAAATCATTGGGTCATGCTGCCTAGTCTGTTCCTGCTGCAATGTCACGTACATATATAGTCGCTACGTACTAGCCACATTAGAAAGCTGTGGGGTCTCCCTATCCAGGGCTACACTCACCGGTCAGAAGTGGCCGAAGTGAAGCAGACGGATGGCAGGGTGCTCTCCAGGGTGCCGCGCAGGTATAGCGTTGGTCCTCGTTAGCTCCTGCAAAGAGGACGCGAATCAGGTCAGGAAAATGAGGATTGAGAAATTATAAGGGGTGATTAACTGTACAAGCACTCGCTCATAATAAGAGGCTAAGCAGGGAAACGTTTTTCCTAACCTGCTCATATTTCTTAATTTGGGCTGCGTGCTCTACTAATCAGGGCGAAAAGAAACTAACCTCCGTTAACGTCCCACCCTGTATTCGGGTACAGAGCTACGCTTGAGTCACAATAGGCTGCTTTTCTGCAAGGCATCCCGCCTAGAAAATATGCACAGCCAGCCACTGAAAGTAGGCAACTTTCCCTACGTGGCCCTCGCGTTTTTCTGGATCTGCCTCCGCGAACTGATAGCTCATCTTTTTTTGCAAGCACGATGCTGCCATGCTATTAAAGTTGCCTAGCAATATGCCCGTTGCCTTCTGCTCAACGACGGCTTGTCTGTGAGTCTCGGACTAACCCATCCAGTTTCAGTGAGCGCGCGGATGGGACGCGGGCGGGCGCGGGCGGGCGCGGGCGGCGCGACATATTATTTGCTACTTTGTTATGTTGGTAACACCTGAACGCGTGAGCCGTTATCAAGGGCTGCCACCTGCTCTGCTGCCGAGCGGGAAGAAAGATGTGAGAGGGTGGCTGTGGAAGGGTTACAAAGGGCCAACACCCGCGTGAGGGAGCAGGCGAGAGAGGGAAAGAGTAAGTGCAAAAGGGCGGGAGAGAGAGAGAGAGAGAAAGCGTTGAGTGCAAGGGGCAGGAGATGGAGAGAGAAAGAGTGAGTGCAAGGGAGCGGGAGAGGGACGAAAAGAGAGGGAAGGCGAGGGCAGAGGAGAGGGGGGAGATGAACTGCGGCTGGAACTTGTTGGGCAGGATGGATATCCCAGTACAACTCACAAACTCTAATTGAGTCGCGAGAGAGAAAGGAAGATTACATTAGGCTGATATTTTATGCAACCAATACAAAATCATTCAGCTAGTAGTATTTTGAGAAAAGAGTCAGAAATAGTACGGGAAGAATGTTGTGCGATTCCCTGACATGCACTATCAGAGCTAAAATAAATTTTGTTAATATGCCAGGTCGGCCTACTCATTTCTCATCCATCCTGCGAACGGAAGAGTCTCCAACTCGTTCGGTATCTTCGAGCGGGTTCCTTTTATCATCTTTAATACTATTTTTACCACGATCGTTGTCACCTTCTAATTTTTTTAAAGATTGTAGTGAGAGTGAGCCGAGAAATTTTAAGGCTCACTTCCGCTCGAGACAGCAACACTGCTGGTCGGGAAGAGGTAGGCGTCATTCCTTATTCAAAGCCGACTCGGCTCTGTCAGCAGCGGTCAGGCCGAACCTACGCAATCAGTCCGACTTGTCCACGCGCCCGGCCTGGCTCAGCCTGCAGCAGCACACGCCACGCCACGCCACGCCACGCCACGCCACGCCACGCCACGCCACGGCACGCAACGCCACGCCGACAACATCTTGGCCCACGCCGCCAGCGGTACACTGTACAGGCCTGGCCGGCTTGCTGGCCGGCATGAACGGTTCATTAGTTGTATCTGCCTTAACATCATCTTTGTCATGAGCTGCCCCAGCCCACCACCAACGGTTTAATGGTCTATATGATATACTTCCTCAGCCCGCCAGGTAATAACGCATTTCGTATGCAAGGGCACAGCATCGGATCATTAGGATAATGCCCCGAGTACAAGTATAGTGGTCGCTACCGGTCAGCAGCGTGCCCCGGAGGTACCCAGTGGGTACTACCCACAGCTTAGAGCACTACTCGGGATCGATCTCTCAGAACTCGAACTCGATAGCTCGTCGCGAGATCTTATGCGCTGTGAGTTGCGGGCTGGGCGCGTTTTTGCAGCACGCGAGTGCGCGGCTCATGATGCAAATGTTTTGCACTGCTCCCGAGCTTTATGTGCTCCTGCTAAGTAGTTTTTTTTTGTTCGCTGTTTTCATTTCTTCCCGTTGTCTTTAAAGAGAGTCGCATTTTAGAGCCGGCCAAACTGCTTATGCGTCGGGCAAACGCTTTAGACTAACTACATCACAAGGTGTCTAAAAAGTCATTTCATGGAGATGGGAAACTCCGATGGTGCACGCGATAAGGGGAAGTGTGTTTAAGGGAAGGTCTACGAGGCAAATTAAGTGACCTCTACCTCTGGAAACAAGCGGAAGGCAGCCCACCGGAGGAAGGGGTGGGGAAGGGGTCTCGGGGCGGGGGGGGGGGGGGGGGGGGGGGGGGGGGGGGGGGGACACGCACAGTCAAGAGGAGCTTAATTGTAAAGTGCGCCCGCGGGTCCTGCAGGCCGGCCCAGCCCAGCCCAGCCAACCGAGCCAGCAGCCCGACAAGCCACGGCTTCAAGGAGACCGAGGGGCGGGGCGGGGCAAGGTGGGGCGGGGCGGGGCGGGCTGGACAGAGCGGCATCGAGTGCAGCCGCAGCCCCCGTTCTGCCCTGCCCTGCGCTGCCCTGCTGCTGGAGCTGGAAGCTGCATCGGACGACCAATCTGAATAGCCTCTACACGGCCGTTGAAAAGGATGAACTCCACTTAATCTGGAATCAACTGAGCGTTGTTCCTCATGCGCCGCCCTGGGCTAGAGGTGCGCTGGATGAGCATGGGGCTCAGCACCAGCACCACTCGCTGTATTCCTTAGAAGCCACCAGAGTTCCTGAAATATTCCTCCTATTCGATATTTTTCAAATATTCCACGCATTCTGATTGATTCCGATTAAAATCACGAAAATTGCGAGGACGCGTGAATGATTTTGCGCGGGATTTTGGTACATTGTGGAATAAATGTTCCAAAACATTCGGTCAGTCTTGAAAATTTCATAGCTGCCTTCATGTTACAAATATTCAAGGTTATAAAATAACTTATTACATGCCTTGTGGAGCAAATTAAAAGACAAATTTTGTCAGAATAATGACCAGATTTGGGAAATTTTTGAAAACTTTGAAGCATAAACTTACTTCAACATTTTCTCTGAGATATTCAAAATATTTCTACTTAATACATGGCATATATTTGTTTAATTTTCTCTGAGATATTCAAAATATTTCTACTTAATACATGGCATATATTTGTGTACACAATGAATACATGTCGCACACTACTTAAGAAAGCGTAGTCACTAATCAGCATTTTACTCATACGAATAAAGCTATTTTATGCCGTGTACATTCATAATGAGGATGACAACTACAAATCATTCGCTGGTATGGTAGCTTTAGCGTCTCGTTGATCTGAGCAAGCGCTCGGCATGCGCCCCCTCACCGCCCGCCCCCATCTTACTTTCCTAGTCCCGCTCTGGCACTGACATTCGTCTTTCTCAACGCACCCCGAGGCAAAACAGCGTGAATATGTATCTGGCATCTCCGCCCCACAACGGCACATATTGTATTAGGACAGGGGAGGGGGGCGACTGCAAGTTCATCTCTCGAGGGCGCAGCATATCTACCTGCAGCCGGTGAGCTGGGAGCTTTGGCGCAGGTCCAAAAACACAATTAACTGTCAGTGATTCGACGTGTGCTGCCCTGTCAATAGAGACAAAACACGGGCGCCGTCCAGACAGAGCAGGAGGCCCAGGAAGAATTACAACATCACTAATTAACGACGAAAGGAGGTGACTTGCTACATCCCTCCTCCTCTTCCTCCTCCTCGCATTTTCGCTTCGTCATTGTTTTAATTAGTTGTTAAGGTTTGGATCAAAACGAATGCATGAATAAATTAGACGTCACTTTCCTTAATGTTGATCCTTGTCGGGAGGTTGAAAGTGGTTGCGAACAGAGGCGTCACAGGGAAGAGGGGCAGTTCGGAAGGTAGTCTCAGATCGCGTATGCAGGAGCCTTGTAAATCTTTGTGGGATATGATCGGGCACTTTTACTCATGCCAAACTAAAAGCACCGTTGGCAAATCGGGGTAAACGGTTAGTCATATAAATTTAACTTACACAAACGTCCTGTCCATTCTATTACCTTTCCCCACCCTCCGAACGAGCAAGTGCATGACTTGCACCCCGGTCTAAGAATCGTTTTGAGAATTAGTCAGTGGGCCTGTGGCCTGGCCGCCTGGCCTGGGGGTTTGGAGTTCGAGACGGGCACTGGGGGAGCAGCACGATAACATCGCAAGAAAACTGGACTCCTATCCGTTCAGGCTCCCCTGCGCTGGGCTGGGTTTCGCACGCCGATTTGCAAAGTGCATTCACACTTGTTTGGGTCGCTGTGCATTTGGCATTGTGTGGCCCGCACCATTGATATAAAGGCTGCTATCATATACTTGACAGGGAATGAGAGGCCCACTTGACGACAGCGGTGCTTCCTTAATTCAGAGTTTATTGTCCGATGCGATGCGGTGCTGCCTGCCTTTCAGGGGCACTAGCGCCGCTTGTTATCTATCGCGGTGGACAGTTCATATAGGAGAAAACAAACGATTTAGCCGCAGAAGTACAAATAAAAACCTTCAACAGCTGACAGCTTTCAGAGCAACCAGGCGACTGTACGTTGCCTATGGTGTATGCATGTTGAGAGGTGGGAGTGCAACGCAAGGTACACCCGATACGGCAATGTTGATCAATATTCGTTAGGATACCCTGAGAATTTGTTAACACAGTTAGCAGATTTTGAGCAAGATAACGGATAGGTATGCCGAAAATAAACGCGTTCCGTTGCATAACAGCATTCCGCAGAGGTAGGTGTTTGTTGATACCTGGCTATTTTCCCCTCAAATCAACGTAACTGATACAGAAATAACCATGTTCAACATAATTCAAAAAGAAAAAGAAACATTGAAAAATATTAGGTCTCCTCTTGGTTTCATAAGACAGATAGATCGTTTTTCGCTATCTCTGTTTGGAACGGTCCATGGTAGGATTGCCAGATACCCCCTACGCCATTGCTGATCAGATGCGTCTACAAGCAGTGGATTCCCCAAGGATGGGGCAGGGACACCGTCCCAGCTTTACTCCCGTCAGCGTTCGGGAGCTGAATCGAGGAAACGCTGGGAGATTACACATGACAATAGTCCGTTGGCAACATCGATGCGTTATTATTATTATTCCTCCCTCCCGAATTCAATTAAAAATTAAAATATGCCCAGATACCCGGTAGCCAGGTCCCACTTTTGTTTGCCATGTGACAGTGTGTGAAGCAGTAATCAGACGCGCATTGTGCTGCGCGGCCTGGCTCAGCGGTGGAGCGACGATATTTACGAAACTTTTGAAGTTGTTTAATTTAACGGTGCATATTAAACGAATGCGTCCGGAAGGTTTGCCTGGGAATGTTATTAGGGATGCTGGGTCCAGAGCATTGTGTTCGCAGCACATATGTGAGCCTCGAGAGTCTCATTCACTCGCATCATTGTATCTCTCTTACCTTCTCCATATGCATGCAAATGTTGCTAATAGAGAAGCTCACGTAGGAGCGGCCCCTCGTCGACTACTCTCCGAACCAAAGGCGTCCCTTTTCGAAGGGTGCAACGAGTTTCCTCCTCTCTTCCTCCCGAGAAGCCAGGCGTGTCTGGGACGCAAAGGGTTCAGTCGACTCAAAATTGCAATTACAACCCTTTCTTGAGGCACCCTCAGGACAGGCATTTCTTTAAAACCACCCCAACTCCGGCGAGTGGGGCGTCCCTAACCTCAACTTCTTTTTGTTCTTCTTCTCCTCCCCCTCCCCCACGCCTTTATCCCCTGACGATTTCCCATCCCCGTGCCCATTTGGGATCGCATCCACCTCCTCCGCACCGCGCGGCGCGGCGCGGCGCGGCGCTCACCGTCTCAGTCACTGCTGCCTTTATTTTTATTCCATCCAACGCGAACAATGACGACATTTTGAAAAGTGTTTCTCCTTGTTCTTCTTAATGGTCTAATATCTGTCTGTCTTAGCGAGTGTTCTGCACTCTTCCCCCGCGTGCTGCCTGCCAACCCTTTCAGCCGCCACCGCACCGGGACGCACGAGGAATGCTAAACTGCCGAAGATATTCGGGCCTTGCACTGCGCTCCGCCAAACCACGCCACGCCACGCCACGCCACGCCGCGCTGTGACGCACCCGGCTGCTGAACAATATAACTCCCGATTCGGAGATAACGGCGAACACCGGTGCACGCATGCTGTGTTCCGAAAACAAAAGAGAGAAACAAAAAAAATACATAATCAGCGTACGGAAGTGACGCGACGCGTCGCATATGAGCAGATGGAGGGGTGCATTTGCATACAGCATACTCCTCTGTACCACGACCAATCGTGTTTAAACAATAGCACGGATAGGGGTGAATAGCCAACCTAGGGCTTCAATATTTTTTTTCCGCTATATCCGCGTAAAAACGAAAGCGTGTCCGACGAACGGCTTGGTCGGCTTTGGAGAGGGGGGGGGGGGGGGGGGGGGGGGGGGGGGGGAGGTGGACGGTAGAACGCGGAGAGGGAGAAAGTGAGCGGAAAGTGAGAGGGAAAATAAGGGTGGGTCGCTGTGAAAAAATAGAAGAGTGGAGATTAATGGGGAGAGTAGGAAAAGAGGAGCAAGGGGAGAGAGGTGGGGAACACGAAGCAGAGGGGTGGGGGTCGGGCAGGGCGGGGCGGGGTGGAGACGGGAGGAGGGAAGGGACGCAGGGAGGGGGTTGTGTTGAGGGGGGTTAGGAGCTGGTCGTCCCCCCCGGTCCGGTCCAGCTACCTGGCCCGCACGCGATAACCTTGACACCGACAACAGAGTTCACGGGTCAACAGTGCTCCGCGGATGCAAGTCGACTCAACACGGAGCTGAGCGCGTCCTCAGCCTGTGCCCGTGCTCCCCACCTGAGTGTGATCGTGATATAGGTGCCGCAGAGCAGCGAGATCATGTGTGCCATGGAACCCAAGCAGCCCGAGCGCTGCTCCCAGCGGTGCCCGCAGCGGACTCCCAGCGACCAGCGCCGCGGTGGTTTCGACCAGCGTTCAAGTCTCCGGCGCGCGGCTGCAGCGGGCTCGGCCCGGCCGCCCCCACATGCGTGGACCGCCGGGACGCGCGCGCTCGAGGCGCAGCACCCGCCATGACGGCGCCGAGTTGAGCGATACCACGCCTCTGAGCGATGCAAAAGTTAACTCATCGCGACCAGACACAAGCAATGGATACCAGTCACATCGACACGCAGCCTGAAAAGCTGACACTGACAGGTACGGTAAATCGGGAACATACGAAGTTGATGAGAGACTCTAGTTCGAAAAATGCGAAGAGTTGCCTTATCTCTTAGTCCCTTGGCACGTTGTTCTAGGTAGCTGGTTTAGTTGTTTCAATTTATTTCATATTTTTCATGCAAAATATATTGTTTGTGCATCGTTTTATTCTCTCTTGCACAACGATGTCCTGAAGACATGCAGCTTTGTCCGTAACACATATCTATTTGAGCCCACGCAACTTACAGACTGGTTAGTTTGAGAAGAACTGTAGGCAGACGAATCCAAGGCGAACTTTCTTGTCAGTCTCTTTCCTATACTTCTATGATATATGCCCAGTAAACAAGTACAAGACTCGTTTTCTTGAAAATTCGGTTGCCTCGCTATAGTCAGTCAGGCTTGTATATTTTCGTACTCATAGCATTTCTTAGACAACGCATAATGATACTCTGCATATTTATGCAGTTATGCTACATCTTTCTATTACTATTATCAAGGTAAGAAAAACAATCGCAGTCAATCGCTCGAGTGAAATTCTGACTTTTAAAGGAAACTGATAAGAATTGGACTCTTTTGGCGATCATGGTTTCCGACTTTTTATAATAACTAAATTCTGATGAGAGATGACTGTCGATACATACAAATGCTTCTTAACTACTACAGCAATACTACTTTGAGCAATCAAATGACCTAAACCTGTGAAAACCGCTAGACAATTTCAATACTTAATGAGAAACGACGAAGTGCTCTATCGGTTGATAATTTAAAGGCATCAATTTAGATATCAGAGAGCGCATGTTCATGTGTTCAGTTGATAAGTTTCGATCAGGTGTAAAATTTGAGAAAGAGATTCGTAGTAAACACTTAAGAATCGCTTTATCTTTCGTTGAAAAGGCTTTCTTCTGTGTCTGCCATTTTTGGGATACCGTTTCTAAGCTCGTCATTACAAGTCACTTCAGAATTCAGTTGTCTTTAGTTTAAAGTATCAGTATTTCACCATTTGCGGAAAGGACCACTAGTAAGATCCTCGACAAACGAGCAAAATGTAGCAAAACGAATGTGACAGTAAAATCGCTTTGAAGGTACTGACGGTCCTAACAAAACTGAAAGAAAGCCAATGAGCAACTGCAATACTGAAATACTGTCAGTACTCGATATCGAATTTCCATGAACGTTCGTTTTCTGGCTCACGTTCACGTCGATTTCGAAAACTTTTTCTCTCTGAGTAGCTGCTAGGTCCAAAAGCCTATTTTAAAATAGAGCTGAGAGTTCGTTGCGTTTCTTCACTCTTATTTCATTACTAACAAATCGTTCTTACACTACTTAGAAATATCAACAGTCGTAAGGTACTAACAACGCTGTTAATATTACGAAAATCGTTGTTAGCTATACTAACGATTCCGTACGTAACACTCAGTAAAAACAAAATTTAGAATGTAAGACAGCCAACTCAGATTCTGAACAGAAACTTGAATAGAAATTGAGACGTTGCTCGCTTTCTGAGCAAATTTCTGAACAGAATATGATTTGGCCCTCACACATTCTAACTTTTGTTTTTACTGAGCACTAACAAATTTCGTTAGTACGTTGTGACGGTTGGGATTTCGTTGTAGTGTACGAAGAAGCTTCCAAATTCGCATGAGTAAGGAAGTAAGGGTGTTCATTAACTAGTGACTTACAGTCGCAGGTTCCCTAATTCGTGTGTGACATCACATTAATAGATGTATCATGGAAGTAGCCGGCAGCAGAGAACCGGTTTTCACCTGATCCCTGTGCGGCAAACTAGCGGAAAATAGCGACAAGAGATACGGGGACCGCAAAGCATAATTGTTTGGAGTGACCACCACTGTTGCCCGCGATGAACACGCAACAAGCATCTCCTCACAACCTGAGCAGGGGACAGCGGTCAAGCGAGGGGAGCGGATCATGTGGTCAGTGCGAGGGGCGGGGCGGGGCGGGGCGTGTCGCTATCACGTGCCTGCACATTGTTGTGGGGACAAAAGCATTAAATTCTCGCCAACAGGTGGGGGCAGTCCAGTTTGTCCGGTTTATTTTTCATGCCAACTTAACCTTATTGTGCTTGTTTTGTGGCCGGCATCGCATCTCTTATTCATTGCGGCTCAATTTCACACTCCTTGCATTCTCTTCAACTAGCTCTCACTGTGCGCTGCTAGTTCGTTCTAAATTTTTTCGGTCATTCTCGCCGAAACGAGAACTTCTTGTGTTTTTTTTTTTTAATTCACCCTTCTTTTTTAATGAGCCGTTGCCACATAGTTTCTCCATTTCTCTACATTTTGGGACAAATTTCAGCAGCATAGCTCGAAACGCGACAGTCCCATACAACTGGCAGGTCATAAAAGAATCATAAAAACAACAACTTTCCAACGAGAGTCTATGATGTAAATTAAAAGCAACGCTCACCGTTTCTAAGACCGTAACTCTGAATAGTTTTATCTGTAATGTTCGTCATGTCGCAAAGTTGCAGCCTCACTCGAAGCGGACTTGAAATCTCAGAGTAATATTGTGTTTAACTCGCAATGAGGCCTCGCTGGTGGGATAGCCGTTGTGTCACTGAGACCACACAGTAAACAACGTGGAAAGTCCTCGGACTTCCGTATATCTAGATAGTTTTTATTTCCTGCTGACAATCTGGTGGTTCGCCCGATAAAATCAGAGGCTCCGCAGAATTCTTGTGGGCAATGTAAACGCGCGCGGTGTTAAACACCTTCGTATTGGGCACAAATAAGTTCTAAAACCGCATTATATTTCTACTTCATCGTGAGTACGTTTGAGACGAATCTTCGGACAACTTATCGATTGAGGTATTTCGCCACGCGAAAAACGGCCGCCGAAGTCCATAACAACTTCAATTGTTTTCACGTAGCCTAGCACGGTCTAGCAGCCAATAACCACAACACGGCATTAGGAAGACAGTAGCCGGTTTATTACATACTACGGCAGCCATCTTCCTTCTGTCGAAATGCCTCTTCAGTTCAGTTGATTCACAAAAAGAGTTGAACAAAAAAACAGCTAAAAATGAATGCTCGACATAGTCGATTTTTCGTCTATTTCTCTGGTTGATTCTAAGGGATTGGATCCTTGTAACCGATGATTTATCATATCGACGAAAGAATCAGCCTGATTACAAGAACGGAAGATTTGTTTACATGCTAAAGATCGAGAGCTCAGCGGAATATCCTACTCTTGATTGGGGCCCAGAGACTGCAATAGAGTATTTCACAAAGTTTTCACCTACTTTCGTGTAAAGTTGAAGGCTTAAAAATGTCGAGCCTCTCTTTACCAGAAGTATCCAACAATGTTCCAATAGTTTTTAGGAATCACTCAATTTACTTGTCTACCCCGTTTGAAAGAGCAAACCGTGCAAAGCTGTGATATTAATGCATTCGTAATACGATTTCGTATTATCGTGGTATTACCGTAGTGCAGACACAGAGTCTGATCGTGCAACAGCAGAGCGTTGTCGTGAACGCATAGCGCGGCATTTAACTGCAATATGGATGAGAATGTTCCTGTGACTGTGAAAGAGAGTAACTCAAATCAGCGCTATCATAGTGAAGATCAAGCTTTAGAGAAAATGTGACCTCAATTTCTGTCTCAACTAAAATCTAGGAAGGAAAATAAGAAAACGGGCATTCGCCAATTTCTGAAGAAACCAGAGCCCTAGCAAGTTTGCAAACCATTCTGGCATTCTGACAAAATTCACCGTGTTTGTAATTTTCTGTAAAATTACTCAACGAACGTCGGAGGAAGCAGTGGAACAAGAAATGAAACATTTGGTTGTTGCTCATTTCACATTCACTGAGCACCGCAAGACAATATACAACTAAAATCATCGAGACTTGTGTCTCCGCGCTATCTTAGCATTCTGAGAAACACTTTATAATCTGTATACAAAAATGCTGAAAACTGGAGCTCTTTCAGTCTACCTCATCCGAACATAACCATCGCCGTTTCGAATGTTCTCATATGTATTTAGATGAAATGTGATACATTTCTCCAAAACGCATCTGCAGAGGGAGACTCGCATAAATGAGTCAAACTACAGTTAATTTAACCCATTTTCTTGTGGATTGCTCTAAGTGGGAGAGAGTTAAAGTAAGTTTAGGTGAAGATTTTCTTCTCACACGAACAACCATTCTGTAGTGTTATAGAATAAAGTAAATAATAATTTTCAAAACTACCGAGCAGCGGATTTTGCATTTCGTTTTTGGACGATGTAGCGCACTGAAAGATTCGCACACTTCATACTATTCCTACGTACTATTTCGTCGTTCTTTCAATCCAATACAGATGAATCTGAGCAACCGCCTTCAGAAGATTTCATCTACGACATGCACACGAAATCCTATGTAACATGAATGAATCTTTGAAATACAATTACCATTGCTGCTCGACTATGTATGTATTGCCTATAAAGAAGGACTGTGCGTAAGAAAACGAGTGTGTGCACGTAGAATATTAATTCCATTCTTTTGAAAGCACTATCACTACTCCTCAAGTTACTGAAATTGCTTTTACGATGGCGTGCTGGAACTGACCAACGGGCAGTATAGAAGCAGGCGATTGAAGCAGAGGCGCGGCGATGCAATATTGTATAGCCTCACCCATCTTTCAGAATTTTCTCGACATATCTCTCGCATTCCTCTTGAAAGAAATCCGGCTTGGGACGAGATACCGCCTCAGTCTTGAGGGGAAAAAATCGTAATGAACTCCTCTTAATAAGAAGGGCGTACAGTGCGGAGACGCCGAAGCAGTGCGAGCCAGACCTCCGTGCAGTACATGTGCGAGTCCGCGCGTGGATCTGAAGGGACCGAGCCGAGCCGAGCGCCAGTCCGTGTACGTTAATTTTAATTTAAAGCGGCCGTGTGTGCGTGCGAGGCGAGCGTACGTGTGCCAGTGTGTGAGAGCGCGCGTGGGTGTGGGTGTGTCTAAGGAAGAAAATGAAAGAAAGTGAGGGGTGGGACCCTAGGGGACCCGTGGGGTGGCGGAGAGAGAGCAACTTATTAGTCGAGCGGGCGGCGGACAGAGAGCGAGACAGCAGCCCAGCCCCGCGAGAGGTTAGGTTGCCGCTCCCCAGAATTTGGTAGATGAGGGGGAAAAGAACCAGAGGGAAGAAAAGGACGAAGGCGACGCGGCAAGAAGTACTCCCCTCTCACTCGCTCCCGAGCCGAGGGCCGCGCCGGCTGAGATGTGGAGGGGAGATAAAAATTTGGAAGACAAAGAAGGTGAGTGCGGGGAGTTAGCGGAGGGACAAAGAGGGCGCGCTCGGACCTCTCTCTCGCTCTGCCTCGTCTTAGGCACGACGGATGTTGCCGTCTCGTTCCCACAGCTTTCTTATAATTTCCAACCCCTTGCTGAGTCGATGCGCGACCTGCGCCGCGCTGCCCCGCCCGCCCCGCCCCGGCCCTACAGAGCCGCCACCCCCACATCGGGGGACACTCCAGCAGCTCCAGCACACATCTGAGGCGGTCTGCGCTGGAGAACTGGCAGCTTCACTGTAGGCACCTCACTTGAATCCCATACCAAATGATTTAAATAAGGCCGACCCGTCAGTCGGAAAGGTATCGATGAGATGGGCGTGATTCCTATCGGTCGTTTTGAAATTTCGATAAAAGAAATCATGTGAAGAAGTACTTTTGAACACATAAACAGGCGTCTTATAAGCAAAGGAACGTTGCTGAATTTTTGAAATTTCTTGACACCGATTTCGTATGAAAAGTAATGATCCCAACTCCATAGCGCTGATCCTAATCTTCCTGTTTTACCAGGCGTGTTTTTTTTTATGCTCGTACACCTGTAACCTCGATTAGTGGTGCTCTCCGAGTCTCTGGCCAGCTTCGCTGAGCCGCTGCAGGGCGCGGAGCGG
The DNA here is from genome assembly GCA_902196195.1 of Aptinothrips rufus. Lineage (NCBI taxonomy): Eukaryota > Metazoa > Arthropoda > Insecta > Thysanoptera > Thripidae > Aptinothrips > Aptinothrips rufus. Next base: position 13,563 of record CABIKL010001904.1, read on the forward strand.
CGCGGAGGCACTGGCCCGGTAGGCAGGCCTGCCAAACACGCGCGCGCGGCGGGAGTGCCTATCTGGCGCCTGGCGCCCGGCTCCACCCGCAGCAGGCTGCCTGGCTGCCTGCAGCCGGCCGGGCCGCCTCGCCTGCCAGCGCGACTGGCCGCCTGGCCGCGTCCTGCGAGCTGCTCGGTCAGAGGCAGCAGCAGCAGCAGCAGCAGCAGCAGCAGCGGCAGTGTGTCATGCGATGCCCTGCTCGTGCGCTTTAATTTGAAGAGATTCCAAGGCGGCTCATCGCTCGAGGGAAAAGATAAAATTCTTCATCGACGACTCGTCGAAGACGCGAAGAGGAGAACAATCGTTTATGTTG
>CABIKL010001905.1:0-13915 GCA_902196195.1 Aptinothrips rufus
GGTTGAGCAAGCTAAAATGTTTAGCGAGCTCAGCCTGTTACGCGTAGACACTGTCTGGCGTACACCTAACCTAGTTTTTTAAGCGCCTGCTGTGTACTATTCAAAGGTGTTTATTTTTAAAGCGCCTGCTGTGTACTATTCAAAGGTGTTTATTTTTAAAGCGCCTGCTGTGTAATATTCAAAGGTGTTTATTTTTAAAGCGCCTGCTGTGTACTATCCAAAGGTGTTTATTTTTAAAGCGCCTGCTGTGTGCTATGTGGAAATCGCAATGCCAAATTAATACTAACCAGCGCGCATTGTGTGTATTTATATTTATCACTACTGTTATACTATCTTTCGACACGTACATGATCTGCGGTCGGACTGATAATTTTTAACACGGTTGTCTACGATAACCTTTATCTCGTATGTGTATGGTAATAGTCACATCAAAATTTTCAGTGTTGCCACACTGCCAGTCCAAAAGCGATTCTTTCGAATCATCGCATTTCCAGGAGCAATTACTTTTTCTCCGCATTTTAATGTGGTGATAATCGCTCTAAATGCGATTATTTTCAAACAAACGAGTTTAAATTATCACATCTACAAGTAATGAATTTCATTAATACAATCTAGAGGTGATGATCAACGCTTAACGTGTTACAAAATATGACCTCCTGTCATGTACGATGAACATTGCATGTATATGTGATGAAAACGTCATCGCTTTTGAAGTAAAGTGCTCATCGCTTTTGGAATAAGAGTGCATACTTCGGTAAACCGTGGGGACGAAATCGCTGACGCTCCATTGACCCAATGGGGAGGCGCATTGCCGGCGACTGTTTCCTTCGACAAGATTAGTGAGGAATAGAGGCTCGCGTGATTAAATCGAAATGTTCAGGAGGACATCTGAGGTAGAGAGCACTGGAAGAGATAGCGATAGCATCCGCTATACACCTCAAGTGTAGTTCCTTAGAATAAGTGGTCCTATTTTGGATTAAATTTTCGAAACACGCTTGCTACTCCCTCAATAAGCACAGTACGGAACTCCGGTGAGAATGGCTAAATAGCTTCACCCTTCCTCTACATTACAGTATTTTTTCCATAATGTCTAAGCTTGCAGTCACTCGCGATTCAAAAGAAATACTGCAAAGGTCTGCATTTCATCCGAAATAGGTTCCCCGGTACCTATTCAGGATCAGAAAAAATTGTATTCGTTACCAACTTGAATGTAGTCGAATCCAGAACGACCTGATGGTTTTGGTCCTTTAGGTAACGATATTAAGTTATATGGACATCATCAGAAACGATTTTGAGCAAACAAGAGGCATTTTTCATGCCTCTCTCTAAGCAAAATTCTGCAATTCGTCGGGCGTGATTTTTACAGTCGCTAAAACTTAGAATGGAGCAAGCAACTTTAAGCGGACCCCAAAAAGGACAAGTGCTTATTAAAATTTGAAGAAAACAACACACTTTTTCAAGAAAAAAATAGTACAAAAACATTGCTTGGCTGCGTTAGGCGTAAAACGTGATTGATCCGAATTAGGGTCTGATTCGAAATAGGTTCGCTTACTCTACTAAACATTTGTTTTTTCAATGATCATACAGAACGAGAGGTAGACTCGTTTCTTGTGTTGCCTTTCGTTTTACAGAGTAAAGTCGGAAAAAAAAATCCTCCACGTGTATATCATGTCGTTAATTCCCCGGCGTGGATCAGAGGTTTAGTGGACTGCCTTCAAACGAAATAATCAGGCGCGAGTTTAATGTACCCCCGTACATTCCAATTAGCGCGCTGGTGGACGAATGTTGCTCTCGGTTTCCTGCCCTTCACCACAACCCCTTTCATTCCCACAACTGCTACACTGTCAAAATTTGTCGTTACTTCACGACAGAAATTTTGACTATATTTTTTGCGTCGGAGCAAAATGACGACAAATCCTTGTCAGTTAAACAACATGTTCGTCATATGTGAAGAAAGAATCGTCATATAAATTTAAATTTACTACGCACAATATATGCGTGACGACATTGCTGTAAAATAATTAACCACTGAATTTCTGCAAAAGTGCTGACTAAAATTTTTACAGCGTACCTCCTCATCGGTTTGGAAAGAAAGCGACTCAAAACTTCTCTTACGTAGTGATTAATGATGGGGCGCGGATAAAAACAAAGCAAGATGTTTAGGCAGACAGACATCCATCATAATCACGTCACGCAGCGAGGAGTCTATTCATTTCAAAACGATGGCAGCGATATTCATTCAATTCGCTGGAAAACAAAGGAGTACTAGACACTTTTAAAAATCGCACTATGAGGTATACACGTCTGAGAAGACAACCAACCAGAATTTTGCAAGGAGGTTTACCTCGTGCACTGATTTTAGGTTTTCGGTAAATTTAAGATACATTTTGATGCCCGACTATAGTTTTTTGGAAGTCACTACTGTTTTTAGTCTCGTAATTTTTGACCAAATGACCAAAATTACCATTATTTGTCTCGGCGAGAATAAAAGTGCCTTAAAAATAGTAGTATATGATTCTAACCAGCAATTTTCTAAGGTGACGACCATACTTCAAAATACAGTGCGTGAGGCGAAAGAGCACAGCACGATTTAAGAAAGTACATTTCCGACTGCATTTTCGAAAAGTATCGTTTGCATACTTATGTTATTTCTAGTAAAGTTCTTCAGAGCAAACGACGAAAACAACGCCTCAAGTTGGGCGCAAAGACGCATTGAGGCAGTTGCGGGCTGAGGCGCGCAGTATGCCGGAGATGAGAAACGGGCAAATCAAGACTGCGGGCCGAGTTGGGCTGAGTGAGATGGCGATGTGGCCACTGTGGGGAGCGAGCGAGACGGAAGGAGCTCGACCCGCTCGTTGATTATCTCTCCAGTATGGCTCGGTGGGTCATGCGGCGGGGTCAAGTGGGCGCCTGTCATCGCCCATTGGCAAGAGTTACGCTCACATCAGCGGCCGGAGCACTTAAAAACTTTTCCCCTTTCTATATAGACGCCGCAACTTTTGAGATGCGGTCTCTCTCTCTCTCTCTCTCTCTCTCTCTCTCTCTCTCTCTCTCTCTCTCTGGAAAGGAATGGTACGCCATAGTTTTCACTGCGAGTCGCCAGGGGCGGTGGAGAGGACACACACAGTTCCGAACGTAATGTGTCTCCTGCAAGAGATATGGTCTGCGCGTCGCGCTCCTCTGTTCCGGGTCGGGCGGGGGCGTGGCGGGTCGAGCGCGCCATGGGGCCCTGGACGGCAACACCTCCCACAGTCCGATCTTGACCAGTGGGCACTAGCTAGGCGCCGAGGCCGAGGACAACGAACGTGGCCGCGGATGGCAATCACTCTTATTTCAAAAGCGATGAACACTATACTTCAAAAGCGATGACATTTTCATCACACATACATGTGATGCTCATCACACATCACAAAGTGATGATATTTTGTAGCATACAGTATATTTTAAGCATTGATCGTAACCTCTAGATTGCATTCATAAAATTCATCACTTGTAAATGTGATGATTTAATCCCGTTAGTATGAAAACAATCGCACTTAGAGCGATTATCATTGCATTTTAATGCGATGAAAAAGTCATTGCTCCTGGGGGAGCGATAATAGAGAATTGCTTTTGAGAAATCATCGCGCTTGAGAGTGTTAAAATCATCGCTTGTCGACTTGCAGTGATGTTGGACGGGCGTTTGGCATAGGATTAGATCATGCACTTTGTGCTACAAATGAACAGATAATGGAAGGAAACGTCAGCAGAAAGGAGACCAAACAGAGGTCCAAAGAGGACACGTGGGCTTCCTATTTTAGTAAGATGAACGGCTGAACAAAAATAAGTTAACTGATACAAGAAAAAGTTGGATGCTCCTTCGCGCTCACTCGCGTCTCTTGGCACAGGTAATAACAGACCGAACTTATTTTCAGAAGCACGAACCCTTCGGCGCTCGCACCATTCCTCCAATACCAGCGTTCATGAAACATTAGAGCCCGCTGCGCTGCTGTGGTACCCTAGTGCCCTACCAATGGTGACAGAGGTTGGGGGGGGGGGGGGGGGGGGGGGGGGGGGCGATCGGGCGTGGCGTACGAGGCGGGTAGTTCGATTCGGTGCGCCGGGCGGGACTGTCCGGTATTGTATCCCCCTCGCCCGTGAACAAGGCTGAACACGACTCGGTCGCACCATGGACTTCCCTTCCGTCCTCCCTTCCCCGGACGCGGCTGCAGCCCCCCGGTCCCCAACCGCACACAAGACCGCACCCCAGCGTGCTCTTTCAATCGCCGGACCGGGTACCAGGCAAGGTCCAACCAACACATACCGCTGCCTCGCTAGGCCAGCGAGACCCTTCGCTTTGTCGTGTGCCGATAAAATAAAATGTATCGCGCTGTGTATTGGAGATGCGTCGTCCTTTGGTGGTATTGTTCTGCGCATCACCCTTGCCCCGACCCGACCCGCTCTTATTGCATCTGAATCCATTAGTCTTCTTTGTCGGCATCAGCTGATCCTATCACCAATTCGCGTGTTCAAAGCGGCCCGGCCGGACGGTGGCGCGGCGGGGAGCTGTGGGGCACCACGGGGCGTGGCGGGGCGTAGCGGGGCGTGGAAGGGCGTGGCGGGGCGTGGCGGGGCGTGGCGGGGCGTGGCGTGGCTGGACGCGGTTTGCGGCTCCCTATTCACGCCTTCCGTTAACCAGAATGCCAGTACTCGCTGCTCTGGTACGGGGTGAAACGGTACAAAAAGCCCAAATATCAAGCTGATAGAGATTTTGCGAAATTACTTCCAATCAATTCGTCTAGAACGTTATCCGCGATACGTAAAAATGCACTGTTAAAATCTTTCAAAGGATTCTAAGTGTACGTAATTACAATGCATTTTCTTTGTTATACGAAAAAAAATCCTTTGTTACGCGAAGAAAATTCTTTGTTATTACGTAGAAAAATTCTTCTAAGCTTAAACAAGTATGCTGAAAATGATCCGCAAGACGGAGCAATCCTACGAAAGGTTTTAATAGTGTGAAATGTAAACCTTGATACTTAAAGATCGATCTTGGATACTGAATGTCAGATTTACAGTGTGGTAGTGCTTGTTTCTTGACTACTGTACATACTGTACATGCTTACTTCCTTACTAACAAATCGCTCATACACTACAAACAAATCCCAACCGTCACAAGGTACTAACAAAATCGTTTGTATTACTAACAAAGTTGTAAGTAACAATAACGATTTCGTTCATAACACGAACGAATTTTATTAGTACGTTATGACGGTTGGATTTGTTTGTAGTGTATGAAACAACCGCCGAATTCGTTAGTAATGACGTGAGGGTGAATACTGCGTCACGGGTTTTATGTTTAAGGTATTTCAGCACATGCTTTTACTTCTTTAAGATGGAATCGTACCGCCTGTTGTGGCCCGTGCATTTCTTAAAATTCCCCGAATTTTCCACAAATTTTGTCCAATGTCTTTCAAATTTTAATAAGATGTTCCTTGAATTATTTACAATCGATTGTTGCGCGGTCTGAAATTTTATTATCTTTCTTCATTCTAAAATTAATACAAATTGAAAATTTGCTCAAAAATTTAAAATGTAACTGTTATTGACTTCGGTAAAACTTAAAATAATTTTAGACCCACAATCGCTTCCAAATTATATAAGGAATATCTCATCCAAATTTGAAAGAGATCGAACAAAATTTGTGGAAAATGCATGGACTTTAAGAATTGCATGGCAAGCACAGGCATCAAGCAATCAATTCCCGGAACGAATTAGCACAACCGTTGCACCGCACACGTCACGTCATTATTTCACTGCCGGCACTAAACAGTTGCTTGATCCCATTAGCAGTTTGAAAGCGCCATCTTTAATTACCGCCTGCTGCACACCGCACCGCACCGCCCGGCCCAGCCCAACTCCGGAGTCGCCAGGACATTGGTATGCTTGGCAGGGATCCTGGGTTCCGACTAGGGAAGTGGCTGGTCTGGATTTCAAGAGGAGAGGAGGGGGAAGGGATGGGGAAGGGCCACGGGAGGGGTTGGGGGAAGGGACGGGCAAGGGACGGGGAAGGGCCAGGGGAAGGGTCGGGGGAAGGGCCGGTTCACCAGAGGCCGAACAGGGACCGTGTTCGGACACTCTGAATAGCACGGTGCTTACACAGCAGAGCACAGATCATTCATTTCCAAAGCCGGGACGGACTTGAAGGGCTCCCGGCCGAGCTCGGGGGAGTAGGGCACCGCCGCGGAAGGGAAATGAAGCGAAGGGGTTCCGGAGCGGAGGAAGGGTTTGGGTAACCGAGGCCGCGGTTTGCAATATGGCGGGGGTAAGTTGGTTGGTCCGTGTTCAGCCCGCCTCGACTCGCCCGGCCTCTTGTTGATGGACCGACCCTTCGGACTTAGAGCGATTCAAATGGTGTTTCACACAGACACACTCTGGCTGCTCCCTCTTATGGAGGCCGCGGCTCGCACACAAACCGGGTCACATGTGATGAACCCACACGCTCGGAATACAACCACACGAATTTCAAGCAACGCGTATTAGAATGTTAATATCTTCGTGCGTGACCTCAAAAACATACAACAAATAATATCTACTGTTTTTTGTCGTTGTTTTGTTTTGTCATTGAAGAGCAATGCAGTGAATAATAAAAATCCCGGCGAATGCAATTAGTGGTCATTCTGGAGCACGTGACCTCCCACAACCAACCGTTTAACAGTCATAGCGTATGATCAAATCTGCGGTCATAGTCACAGTAACTTACAGACGCCAGACATTGCACTCGCGTAATAGGCTGAACTCGCTTAGTATTTTAGCTTGCTAAATTCGTCACGCTCAGGCCCTGTCTAAGCTTCCGCCTAACCCAGATCTGCCGCTTTGGGCTCGGCAATGTCAAAATAAAGTATGTAAGTTAAGTAGGCCCTTCCCCTAAACAAAGTTCAAGTAATTTTCATCATTTAGTAAAATTACGGAAATCTAGTAAAGCATGCATTAAATTCTTTCTGGAAAATGTTTCCAGTTTGAGTAGTAAGTGACCTAATTCAGTCTAAAGTTGCGTATTATTTTCAGGCCTAAAAAGTATATTCTACCAAACGCATCCGCAAATATTTCTAGCATCATCTGGAACTCCATATGTATTCGACACCCCACACGAAAACGTCCGAAGAAACTCTCTTTTGATGCCGTGCATCACCAACGTATTTGCTTCCAAATTATCGACCGAACTTGGACGAAAAGGTCTAAATGAAGAGCTTTCTGCGGGTCTTATGGAGTAGGTGTGGGGATATGACGGAAATGAAGAGCTTTCTGCGGGTCTTATGGGGTAGGCGTGGGGTTATGACGTAAACAGAGATTGGATTTACATGCTCGCCGCCCACTCTGCTCCCACTCCCTTTCCATCACACAACTTCAGCAGCGCCCTTCAACTAGGCTACCTGCTGCCGCCTTCTCCCTCCGCTCGGGAATCCTAACGCGCCCTCAGCGCGCTCCGCCCTCAAAGTCACACCTGAGCCGCTCGTCATTCTGCAATCTCACACCTACAGACCCCCCCACTACCCCACCCCTTTCCCCCCTCTTAACTGTCCTTTCCCCCCTCCAACCTTTCCTTTCCCCCCTCAACTCCGATGCCCGCCCAATGCGAAACCCATTGTGAACGGAGCACCTTCAACTGTTGATGCAGCTGCCGCAACAAATGGCGCCGGGATCACTGACCTGAAACGGCGCGGAAAACCTCGGATTTCGAAACTCAATACACTGAATTAATTTTACGGTCTGGATTAACTCCCTTTCACCTCTCGCCTTACTGGAAACTCGACCACAGGACGGACGGAATTACAATTTGAAGGTCATTCCCCGCTCGTCTCTTCAGCTCTAGGGCGTGTGTACGAAACAGAGCTGAAGACAAAATAATTATAAAACTCGGTGTTTTAAATATCAACACAAAACATTCTACCTGGACATTAATTCTGATGAACTCAGTTGCCGCAGCTCGTTTGCAGGAATTCGAAAATTCGTAATTAAAGGCTTACCTACGAGTGCGGCTCCTAGTGTAGGGGGTGACTCTGGCCACCCTTATTATGCTCTCTCCAGTCGATAAGAGTTCATAAACAAATGGGTTTGGCATGCAGATTACTAGAGGGGAACAAGTTCTAATCAGCAGCAGTACCAATTTGATCTGCTACTGTGGCCGGTGTCGTGGGGGCAGTTCAGACGATCAAAACTGGTCGAAACTCACACCGCACTGTTAAAAAATTGTCGTAAATTTACAACAAAACATTTCCGACTGATCCACTATAAATTTCCAAAATTGCACAAGTGTCTGTTTTCCAACCAACTCAACAAATGTTCTCGTTTTTTCCTGTTTACAAACTTCCGTCGTAAATTTGTGATGGCCGTCTAAAGTCATGAAAAATCCCGCAAGTTATACCATTTTCCAGTACGCCTCAACAAAAGCATTCGCAAGTTTTGAAAATTCATGACAGATCAGTCGGAAAGTTTTAACAGATGTCCGTCTAAAATTTCCAAAAATATTTTTAACAGTGTGGCTTTCGCTCGTTATTTAATACTAATAACAGTAGGTAAAGAAGTAAGAGCACATGGAACAACGCGAGTTACCCTCAGGTGTCGCGGAGTGATTGTCATGACGACTGAAAGCAAGCCAAAGTAATTCCGTACTCCGGCGTGAGTGCCACACATTGCGGTGCGGATCTAACTGGCACTTTATATCGCAATGTTAGGGTAATCTCACAGCGAGCAAGGCGCTCAGGCTCAAGGCAGGCCAAGCCCCACAGTAAGACTCGAGCGCGCCAAAACTTTGTCGCCGGCTTTGAGTATATCACGATGTCAGGCCCAGTGCGACAGCGATAACATCAGTCTGTCTATGCCTGCTCACCGAGTTGTTCTCACACGCTTCAAATGCTGGCAATACAAAAGAGTGTGTGTAACCAGGCAAATATGTCTTTGTGACAAAATCGGTGGAAATGGTGCGCTGCAGAAGTGGATAACAAGCAGAAGCCAGGTAGACGGAGGAGAGAAGAGGAGAGGAGACAACGCAGCGCAGGCGGGGATCCAGTGTGGGGTGGGAGGAAGTTAAGTTGTAAGTCAGGAAGGGTCAAGTCAAGAACAATTCCCCATCCCATAAAAATCATGTGCCGCCTGGTAGGTTCAAGTTCAAGTTCATCGGCCGACCACATTCCCGAAGGGCATGGATGTAGGTAGGCAATCAATATCGCTGCGCCCCGGTAAGTAGGCAATTTTCTGTACAATGCCTCCAAACAGTCATTTTAGATCAGCGCCTGACGAGGGGAGGGGGGACTGGCAGGTAAGGAAACGCGAAACAGGACAGAAAGAGGATAAGTCTAGCGGGGGGGCACGAGCGGGGAGGGGGGAATGTGCGGAGAGGAGTGTGATCCGAGGGGGAGGGGAGTGCAGCAGAGGGGTCGTAAGCCGGACAGGGAAAGCCAAGGTAACTGAAACCTACCGCCCCCACAATCCTATCTACAGCACCATCCGCCAAAAAACTTACCGCTGTTGCAGTATATTGTGAGTGTTCCGTCGTGAAATCAGCCTCTGCTGAATTTCTCATAAGGCATGTCCTCCCCTGCCAGCGGGGGAAGGCCAATGCCAGCAGGACCCGAAGTTGGGAACAGAATACGTGCAGTTGTGTCGAAGGTCGAAGCGTTAGGTTGGGGCTGAGGAGGACCCGGGAAGAGGTCGGGGTGCAAAGAGTGGCTCATTCGCTCACAGGGAAAAGCGCAAGAAGGCTCGTAAAGAGAGAAATAGAATAGAATAGAATAGAATAGAATAGAATAGAATAGAACAGAATAGAATAGAATATTTATCGTTTTGCGACGAAAGAGCGGAAAAGCTCCAAGCCCATCTTGTCCACGCCGAGATTAACATCATTGAATTGCAACAATGTATCCAGGACAGGACATTTTGCAAGAATAAGGTACGTCACGTCAGGTAATAAGAACTGCATATACAAATTCACAGACAGGAGGTAGACACATTAAGGAATTACTTTAATATCGAAATTTTTAAAATAATTAATTATAGTGTACAGTAATGCATAGAAGTACCATGGGGTATAGAAGGAGGTCATTTCAACACTAGGACCAAACCACGAAAAAACCCGCGAGCCACAACGTAAGACGGGTAGGATGTTGACGCAGACCAAACTAGGCTACCCTTCTGATATAGATATAAATCACGGGTTACTGTATGCGGGAACCACAGGCGATACCATTATTACGGAGCCACACACTACGGACCTGACCACACCTGTGGCTACATCTAGGAAGGACGATTCTTGGCCCGGGATCCAATTGTCAATCGAAGTGGGTCAACCACACTCCACAACATCGGCAAGCAACAACAGCCTCAGCAGCCTCAGCTCGACCGCAGATGTAGTATACTTCTATAGAATTCAGAAGAAAACAACTTCAAAAATCGCGGGTCCGGTGGAGGTGGATTACGTCGGGCTACTTCAGATCAACCAAATCAACTAACAGAGGCTTCGAAGTAACGCAGAGTACGAGAGATTAATTCGGGGTACTTCGAATTACTGCGCGGTATGTCTAGTGAATGTCTTGGCAGTGCCCTACAGTATTCGGAGTGCTGCTGGGAGAGTGCAGGATTAACATAAAGGTTATATGTTCTCCTTGTACAATCCCTACCATTACCCTAAATATTTCAACTATTCAATTACCCTAAGTATTTCAACTATTCAAACTTTCCCAAATCATTTCATGATTTTAAAATCACTTATCGCTTTAACATGCTCTAAGCAAAATAATTTTCTCCCTCCCGATTGTTTGGTTAGCAGTACTTGCATTTCGTCCTTGTAAATCTCACGTGAGTGCAGGAAAATAGTTCCAATGCCGGATGTCAATTCTGGCAAGACTTGTCAGGTCTATTGTTATGTCGATTGCACAGATAATGGCATGGTATTATTACGCCGTAGCACAGAGTACTTCGGATTGCATGGGAGTAGTCTGGGACTTTGAACGACCGGATATCTGGGGACTTTCCGGATTACTGTGGATTAAAGCATTCAGGTGAGCTAGAGTACTTTTTTCCCGCACCGCATTCTGTTTTGTTTCCAGAACAGCGGCCTACCAAAGAAATAGTCTATTTATTTCCAGAAAATGATCTACTGAACTGGCCAACCAGAATAGTTTCTTTCTCACGGACATTTCAAAAAGAAAAGTGCACTGAAATGAAAACATATTGTTGACACGGTGATCCGATCGTGGCGTGGGGCTGCGGCGGCAAAGTAATGCGATGCTGCTGCGGAGGCAGTAACTTCAGATATACTTTCCGCGCCTCCACACCAACACCACGCCGCGCCGCGCCACGCCACGCCACGCCACGCCACGCCACGCCACGCCCTGCTGCACTGCTCCGCTCTGCTCGGCTCCGCCGCGGTGGCTGGCTGGCTGGCTGGGGACAACGTGCCCGCAAGGCAGCGCAGGTTGACTGGGCTGTATCCCATTCCCGGTTCCAGAATTTTTCGGGCCATGTTCCCCGGAGCTAGTTTAGCATTCAATTTCAGTGTGGCGCCCGAAGCCCCGCCAAGAGTCGGTACACTGCGCGCGGAGGGCCACAGGGCGGAGCATGCAGAGCAGGACAGAGTCGGAGGACACGTGGAAGGGCTCCATTTAAACCACTGACTTAGTTTAACCGGGCAACGAAATCACCCGGTCGCTCACGAGTACCAAAACCGTGGTCGCTGTGGTTGTAATGCGGCAAAGAACACAAAGGTCGTCTGTATTTGAACCCGAGTGATGGAAATAATGTAACTCCAAATAAATCCATGATAAATTTATCTTTTGCTTGCTAGCAAGTTTTTGACTCCCGCAGTATTTTCCCCTTCTACACACAACATCCCAGCAGCACAGGATGGGTCCACAGTCATCTGGTCTAGCGCTTTCGCTCGCCTGCATCGGCACAACACGAATGGAGCGCTGCCTGTCCAGAAGGGCGGGCTGCACTTCACAAGCATTGTCGGTAAGATAGCTTTCGGACGCGCACAGTCCGAGCAAGACTCTCGAAGGGCGTAGCGCTCTCCTGTACACAATAGCACTGTAATTGAAAGTGCAATGAAAACCACACTTAAAGTGCGATGATCATCAGGTTAAAAGTGAGACGAACGTTTTTATCACAGTTTAGAGCGTTGTTCATCGCATTTGAAGTGCAATTCTGTCATCATCACACTTTCTGAGCAGTGAAGTAAGTGCTATATATTTGAGCTTCTATCGCATTTAACTGTATTAATCATCCCGCCCGCATTAAAAGTGTGATGAAACGTTCATTGCGCCTGTATAAGTGCATTACTTTTGGGGAATCGCAGTACGAACGAAGCTGTACACATACCTAATGAATCTATCCGTCGGTATTACCGCTGCTCAGATCTCTACGTAAGGTACGAACGGACTTCTACATAGTAAGTAGAGGTTCCTACATAAGGAATTCAGAGTGTCGTATGTGCGATAACACAGGATAATCCTACTTGGGAGATTATCGCTGCTAAACGTATCAAAAGTATTGCATTTGAAAAATAATTTAGAAGTCGCAATCTCTCTCTCTCTCTCTCTAGCCGCCCGCCGTGTGGTCTCTCACCAAGACCGAGCCGAGTGAGCAGCAAAGCACGGCCAGACCGACACAGCACACAGCACTCGCGGCAGCGCAAAGAGCTTCGCAGCTTCCATCCCCATCAGCACCATCCCCGGCCCGGCCCCGCGACGCCCCGCGAAGCCCCGCGAAGCCCCGCGGGGGCCACTCTCAATGGGATTCTTTGTACCCGCCTCGAGCAGGTACCGTAGAAGGGGTTATGGTGGCGGGGCGTTCCGGGGCGTGGCGGGGCGGGGCGTCGCGGGAAGGAACACGCTGGTGCCGGCTCTGCGTTTCTAAACCTCCGTACGACCGGGCACAGCAGTGGGCCCCAAGCACTCACAATACTTAAAAGATCACGTAACAAACCCATCACCATCGATGTCAGTGGGAATCCTCCTTTGCTCCGTCGGGATGTAGCCTCTCCATCGAGTCACTCACCTGTAAACTAGCTTGAATCGGTCCGATTCGTGGCTTCGCCTACTGTTTCATATCGGTCAACGAATTTTTTGAAACATGCTTTTTTTTTTACTTGAGATTTTGACCTAAGCCCAAACATGATTGTAATTGAATAGTAATGTTCGAAATATATCTTGAATTGTTGTTTGAGTGTAAGTTAATATTAATTTTAACTATGCAAATGTGACTGCTGATGTAACAGCAAATGAAATAAATGTACATTTGACTTAACAGTTGTGTTGAATTCAATATTTGAAATGTCATTGCATTTGTTTCAATAAACCAAAAAAAAAAAAAAAAGAGAGAGAATGGTTAAATATGTAATAAAGTATGTAGGATGTTCATAATCATTTTTATTGAAGAAAAAAAACTACAAAAAAAATATCAGATCATATCTTGAACTGTTTGAGTATTAATAAAAGTAAAGTAATCTTCTTGTGAAGCAATACAAAATAATCACAATTTTTCTATCACAGAATAGTACATATCACATGCTTAATCACAATAAATGAGGAACTCACATTTAAACATTTAATAAGGGGCCATCCATTAACTATGTAAGATGGCAATGTCATGAAAACCTTGCTATGCAGCAAACTTCGATATACATGTGCTTCAAAGTTGCTTCCCAGCACAGTTTCCATGACATCACCATGTTACATAATTTTTGGATGTCCTCAACTAGTTTGAATAGTCATGTCAAAATGCGAGTTCCCCAAATTGTGAACAAGCATGTGATATGTACTATTCTAACTAGTTATTAAATGGGCACTTAAAATAGAAAAAAAAGAAAAATAGTTCTTCACAACAACACTCAAATTAGTCTTAATTGAAATACTTATAAAGGCATGACATACTTAAGACA
>CABIKL010001906.1:0-13913 GCA_902196195.1 Aptinothrips rufus
TTCAGTGGATATGGCGTGTCAGATTCGTTATGAGAGGCATCCTCTATTCCTTGAAGGACTCGCGAGCAGACGCACATCCTGTCCCACTTTGCTGACACCTGTCTCTGTTCGCAGGCGACGCAGGCTCGCGGCCTGCTGGTGGTGTGTCTGCTCGTGGTGCTGGCGACGCCCTCTCGCGGTCTGCCCGCCCGGGGCCACCCCGCCAGCAGCCAGCCCACCGGCAGCCACCCCACCGGCAGCCAGCCCACCGGCAGCCACCCCGCCAGCAGCCAGCCCACCGGCAGCCACCCCGCCAGCAGCCAGCCCACCGGCAGCCAGCCCACCAAGCGGGACCTGGAGAATGACATCGACTTCGACGGGCCGGTGTCGAGTGGCGAGCAGGCCCCGGAGATGATGTCTGTCGTGAGCCAGGCCCGGGGCTCGGGGGTAAACGTCGAACAGACTGTCGTGGAGGTGCAGCGCATCCTGGACAAGTACCCGCAGTTGCCGCGGCTGTCCCGCGGCGACATCCTCGCCATCCTGGACAACATTACCAGGTCCTCGGACTCCACCACAGCGGCCAGCGCTGAGCTCAGCACTCTGGACTTCACCACCTCCGACTCCACGACGCCGTCCTCCGAGGACGCGGCCACCACCCAGGGGTCGTCAGCGGAGCAGGAGGGAGCGGGGCGAGACGAACACGGCAGGGAGCTGATGGTCGTGCTGCCGTTCAACGCCAGGAACCTGAGCGAGACCAACATCAAGGAGCTCTACACCAAGGCGCCGCTAACACACATCATCGGCGAGCCCACCACCGCCACGAGGTAAGCGACGAACAGATCGGCCCGTACTGACAACTTCCTAGTCCTTTCTAGATCAGCGACTTCACGTTATGCTTTTAAAAGTGAAACGAACTCAACAACAGGGTCTTTCTTAAGGCGCCGATAGGCAACCACGCTAGATTTATAACGAAGGTTTCTTTTCATAGTGGCCGTTTTCTCAAATTATTACATTTACATGCGGGATGAAATTTGAATGAAAGAGTTCAATCTCCACCCAGACTTCGTCTGGTAACGTGAGTTCACAAGGCGAAGTACTTCCATTTCGACGTGTTTACAAGGCAGTGAGGCGGGCTGCCGACGCAGTCGCTGGCAGGCGTTCGTTGCCGTTAGGGGTCGTCCACAAATTACGCAAGAAAAAACTGGCCGCTTTTTCACTCCCTCCCACCCCCTCGTAAGACGAATAACCAAACCTCAGCATGCTTTTGGTATGGGACCGTAAGATATGTATAGGCCCCCTCCCCCATCCCTAAGAGCCTTACGTAATTCATCGACAGCCCCTTAGTTTTCATGCTGTCTTGTTCGCAGTAACGCTCGGAGGGGCACTCGCCCTCATCGCAGACGCCCCAGCTCCACGACGGCGGCCCCCGCCGAGCAGAGCGCCGGGCCCGTGTACAAGGTGACAGAGGAGGTGGAGAGCGACGCGCCGCCACCCGATGTCTTCGTGAGCCTCGCCCCGGAGAGGAAGCGGCCGGTGTACGCCGAGCAGCTGGACGTCGACGCGAGGCGCGCGCCCACCGCCAGCCCACCGCCCCACCAGGAGCAGGACGACCAGGACTACACCACCACGAAGAGGCGCCCGGAATCGACTCGCCGGCCCTGGAGAGGCTCTAGGAGGACGACGGCCGCCCCTCCGAGCACCCCCACCACGACCATCTCACCGGAGAGCAGCGCGGATACCACCCCCGAGGTCCCCAGCAACCACAAGCCCTACTACACGGAGCCCACCGTGAAGCCTTGGAAGGCGACCGCAGCCCCGCCCGCCCCCACCGCGCCGCCCACCAGCACCAAGAAGCCCATCATCAAGTACAAGCCGGTGGACGTGGAGCCGGTCAAGAAGCACGTCGCTACCGGCTGGTCTCCCGTCCCGGCGGAGAGGAAGCGTCCCGCCCCGCCGCGCGGCAGCGTGCTGCCCTCGCTGGTCGACATGAAGAAGGTCGTCCTGCCCGTGGCGGCGCTGCCCGCGGCCGTGCTGCCCGCCACCACCATGAGGCCTCCCATGCGTGACGACGTGAAGGAGCTGCTGGCCTCCATCGGGCTGCGGACGGGCGCCGTCAACCTGGCCCCCAAACGAAGCACCCTGGCGCCCACCACCTCGACCACCACCACCACCACAGAGGCGCCCGTCCCCGACGCGGCGCAGGCTGCCGAGTCCCTCACCCCCGAGATGAAGGACATCCTCATGTCCATCGGGCTGCTGCCGGGCAAGGACGACTCGAGGCCCAGCTCGAGGCCCAGCCCCACCATCACGACGCAGCCCGTGGTGCCCGAGGTCGACCCCAGCTCCTACGTGCAGTTCAAGCCGCTGCCGCTCGCCCGAGACCAGGACAAGACTCCCCAGCAGGTGAGCGAGGACATGCAGGAGTTCCTCGCGTCCTTCGGCCTGGTCCCCGCCATCCAGTCGGCCAAGATCGTGTCCAGCCCCGACGAGTACTTCCACATGGACGACCTGTCCGCCGCGCGGAGGTCCAAGTCGCTGCAGGGCGGTTCCTCCGAGGACTCGGCTGCTAATGCGACGTCCCTCGACACCTCGCCGGAGACCTCCCCGGAGAACTCCCCGGAGGCGGCCCCGGAGGCGAGTGCACTGGCCGCTGAACCAGAAACGGACCCGGACAACACGTCGTACGCTGAGCTCGGCAACGATGAGCCACTGCCCACGTCGACCAGGAGGGTGCCCGACATGCCCCTCGTGGACAGCGAGGCCCTGCCGCTGCCCCGGGACATGAAGGACGTGCTGCACAGCCTGGGGCTGGCGGGTCAGGGCCGGCTGCCCAAGCGCATCGACAGCTACAGCCACACGGGGTCCAAGGCCCACACCCGTGACCACATCTTCAACCCCGTGGTGCACTCGGCCAAGCTGGACGACCGCAGGGAGGCCGAGAAGGTCATCAAGCTGCTCTCCAGCATCCGGGTGCTGCCCATCGCCCCCAACGGCACGCACCTGATCCCGCACTCGGTCATCGCCGAGCTGACCAGCAGCGTGCCCCTCACCACGCCCAAGTACGGCTTCCGGAAGAAGGAGAAGCCGGTCAAGAAGCAGGAGGTCCTCGCGGAGGAAGCCGGCCCCAGTCCGCTCTCCAGCGAGGAGCTGCGCCTGTACCTGGAGACAGCCAAGAACGAGGTGAAGCGGCAGGAGGGAGCATCGTCCAGCTCCTCGTCCTCGTCAGCCACGACATACGACGACAACGCGGCGGAGCTCCCGACCACGCTCAGCGACAGCACAGCCGAGGCTCAGTCAGCTACCACCCCCGCGGCTACTGACAGCGACGACTCGCCGTCCGGGTCAGCAACAACCCCCGAGGCCACCAGCTCCTCGTCAACCACCACCACGACCACGACCACGGAGGCCCCCACCGCCAACCTGGACGACCTGGCCGAGTCCTTCGGCGGGGACGGCGACCGTCCGAAGAACAACGGCAGCCCCGTGGACACCCTGCCGCCGGCCAGGCCCAACGGCTTGTACTTCCTCTTCGACTGGAACACGTTCCTCAACGTCGGCGAGGAGGGCAAGAACCCCGTCAGGCTCAACTTTGCTCCGCGAGTTGGCGACCCAAAGAGATTTATTGAAGTCAAAGTACCCTGATTGATTGGAGCGTAAAGACTGAGGTGCACCACATTTCCACATTGTTAAGGAGTACTGTTTCGTCCTAGACCATGTTGTGCCAAAACTTATGATAATTATTAAGAATGACGCAAAATGAAAGGCTATTTATAAGGTCCGGATTATTTGATGTTAGGCTATCTGTAATATAAGTGCTCTCATGTGATGGGTAGGGACTATTTAAATTTTATGTATATATAGCTTGATAAGATGTCATCATTCATAGGAATAAAGAAACTTTTATCTCAAAACTTCTCATGGTACTGGGTACAGACAAAAGATTTGGTACTCAAGAATTACACGAGATGTCTTTATTAACAATAGGAACAATAGATTTCAGAAAAAGGCTGATAACAAAACAAGAATTATATGCTGACATGGTTGTGGCTCCAAAGTTTGCAAAGCCCAAAACTACTGAATCATACAAGAACATTATGTAACAACAGAAAGTTTTATTGTGGATGCTTATAAGTGTAGTACTCAAACAAAGCTTGTAGCAAACTATTCTGAAAGAATCAAAGTTCTCACTCTGACATAGCAAATTAAAAATGAGGAATATTTGGTTTCTGAAAGGCCTATTAAGAATCAAGACACAACATAAAATATTATTTTATCCGATCGTGAGAAAAGGTGCCCTTCTCTGATGATATAAAATTACCAACATGAGGAGAGAAAAATCTAAATTAAGATTACAGACATGGCAAGCAAGGCAGAAGAAGTTGCAGTAACATAGATTTTATCCACAAATCAATGAATAAGGCTTACACTTAATGTACTTAAAAAGTGACTCTTTTCAATAAGGAGATTACTATTTTAGAGTAAGTGTACGACACAAAGCACTTATGCACTAGCAACTAATAAATATCATACATTACTGATCAGAATTATATTAGTATCTGTACTTGATGGACAGTGCAACACATAGTATTTAAAGGGTAAAATGCATCTATTAAGTACAAATGTTTGGGACATGATCACAAGAAATAAGAAGATTATTGTCAAAATTCAGTTATTAGTACAAGTTCTATTCAAATAAGTAAAGGACGAAGTAACCATAAATTAAAGAAAGAAACAACGCAAACGTGCAAATTGTGAGCAAAGCTTTCACTTTAAAAGAAGCAAAATCACGCTGTGTTTAGTTTGTGCATGAAAATCCATTTGAGCAAAATACAAAATGGGATTTATTTAAACATGACATATTATCGAGTCTGTGATGGTATTTACTTTCATTGAATTTCTATTGCGAACAAAGTTGCATGTCTAAAATAAAAGCAATAAACACCTTATCAACCGCACCATTCGGCTGAAGTAGAATTTACAGTTCTACAGTGCACATCGTGAATGCGATTTCTGACAAGCATTGACACGAATGGAACTGACTAGATGACCAGCTTATAAACATTGGTGCAGGGACTAGCGAACACCCTCATTCCTCATTACCTATTCTTCCAATATTCAATTTACATAAAAGAAACTCTATGAAAAAAAATTGTTGATGACAAAAATAAGAATAAAAATAATATGTATTGAGGATTTTTTCTTGTTTTTCAAAACAAGAGATGTCTTTCCATTACCTTTAAATAACAAACTTTAGGTACAGGAATGCTTTTTTTCCCTTATCACATCCATTCTTAAAGTTACAAATTTTAACAAAACGAATTGACATATATCTTCTGTGTAACAGGTGCCACTTGACACCAGTAAAAACAAGGAAGTAGTAGCAAACCAACTTTAAACAATAGTTTTGAGTACCTTCAAATATTAACAGACAAAATAATTTCTTACTGAAACATAGTTTATCTACAGCAAAGGACTACAATACTTCATCCAACTTTCATTAAATCTCCCATATAGACTATAGATACACATCACAAAGGAAGTGAATAAAACTTACTAGAAACAACAAAAGAAATGGATCACAATCGAGAGATATAGAACTCATGACAAATACCAGAGTCTTTTGGGACTATTTCTCATTTCCATCACCACTTGAAGCAGCCATACTGGCAACTTTGGCTACAAGACTTTCAATTTGATCAGCATCTTGAAGGCCAATAAACTTATCAACTACTCTTCCATGCTTTATAGCTAGCACAGCAGGGACAGCTTTAACTTCAAAAGTGTGGACAAGTTCTGCGTTGTCTTCAACATCAATAATGGCCAAATCCAAGCCCTCAGTTTTCTCCACTATTTTGCGCAACTGAGGGGTAAGTATCTTGCATGGGTCACACCAGTCAGCATGAAAATTGACTATTACAGGCACATTGCTGTTCATTACCTGTAAACATGATAGACAAAAGCCACTTTTAAATTAAAATGCACAGAGATTTATGAGAACTGTAACAAACAAAACATTAAGTGGCTCACCTTTTCCATGAAATCATCATTATTTGAGACCTCAAAAACTTTGCAGATTGGACTGGAGTGGGAGATGTACCGAAGGCCAGTGGGTTTGGGCCTCGCTTGTCTTTGGGGCAGAAGACAGAAAGATCCAGTGCACTGGCCACTTCGTGAAGCAGTGGAACTTGAAAGTGCACGAAAGACAGCACGGGAAACTGAAGTCCCTCGTAGAAGAAGAGGTCGATGATTAGAGCATCCATCAACTACAGCTGGTACTACTCTTACATTGCGCAAAAATGCAGACACAGCGCGCATAGCCATGATTTCTCTGGTATGAAGCAATGAATGCCTGAGTGTAAGTAGCTACAGGGTCCACCTCTTGATAGGCCTTGCCACACGAGCTTCCATAAGATGATTCAGCAGAAAGAAGACGCCTCCTCCAATCGCAGAGAGTCCAAGGAGCAATATTAATGCAATCCTCCAAATAAACAAGTTGTCGTAGATCTGTAAACAAGAGAAAATAGAAAATATTTAAGTAATTCATGCATCACAACTAAAATTTTGGCAAAATACGGAGAACTCCGATAAACTGAAGGAAAGTTGAAAAGGAGTAGTACGATATGCTACAAGATTCAGAAGAAATAGAATTTCTCATTATCAGCATTGATATGGAATTTCTTGGAAAGCCTGAGTGAGGGCTATGATATGGCATTAGAGGTTCTTTAACTAACTTTATAACAGCATCTGAAAATTCTTTGAGAATAAGTTAGAAGTTACAATGACAAATTCCAAAGAACATAGAAAACTTAACGTGGGCATTGGAAACAGTGCCTACTTTAGAAGAGAAATCATGCATGATACAGAGGGTGCTTGTTCATACTTTAAATGTAATGGTGCAAGTAAACTAGTTAATCTTGTGAAGTGCATTGAGGAGGAATCAAACTGTTTACCTTATTGGAATCCTCACTAGGCTTTTCTGATTCTCTTGGGATGAAAACAAGAACTATGGTGAGGATAGCAGCAATGCAAACTGCATGGATCCCTAAGTTTTTCTGTGTATGAGCTGATATAAAGCAAGCCAGCAAAGCTCCCAGCCAAATCCCTACGAGGAGGAAAAGACCAAAGCCAACTCCTAGCACTAGAGCTGTCATGACCTGAAATGCATGGAACACCAGTTTTGAACCAAGAACCTTCACATTATGTAGTATATTCAAGATAGGGAGAGATTTTAAACAATACCAGAGCAAAACTCTTAGGTATCTTGCCTCTGTAGTTAAAGAGTAACAGATGGTTAAGGTTAGGGAGTCTCTACAACTACGAAAATGGATGGTAAACTAATAAAATGAACGTATGAATAAATGAACAAGAAATGGCTATACAGTTTCCCTAGAGAGAAATAAATAAACATAGCGCAGAGGTTTACAGACAAAGACAAACCTTAAAATTAGCCTCGAACCATCAGTGCTATAACAGCAATTATATGACTTACACAAAAACACAATAAAATATTGCAAAGCCTCGTTTGAAATAAAATTACGCCGGACATACCTGATATCAGAACTGGGAAATGCCTTTCGAGAAAATATACATTGATTTTCAGGACGGAAAACGTAAATACAAGCAGAAACGTTCTTGTTTTCGTTGAGTGAAGGTGAGAAAACTTTTTCTGCAAGTGGGATAAAGTCAATGACAGCGCAGAACTAAAAATTCAATGCTACTGAAACTTTGGATGTTTGAGTTTCACTGTTAAAGCAATTGTTTGTGAGAAATTCACGTGTTACTTGTTGAAGAACAGAAAACCCAAATATCGAGCAAAATTTACGTACTGCAAGTTTGCGAAACTGGAGCACTTTGCATTCGTTTAGTCTGTCCATAAAAGGCGTTGCAATGGGCGCCAAAATACAAACTAGTCGAGTCGAATAACCAGTTCGAGAATATGTCTTTTGAACTCATCCTGAAGTAAGAAGTCAACTGGAATGAGACACACATCAAAGCTCAGCAATGCTTTTAGACCTTGAACCGAACTGACATTCAAATAAGAACAGTATAGACGATAGTATAGACGACAGGGGTTGGACCACTTGTCAACTTCAGAAATTAAACGAATTTCATAGCTGAAAAACTTACAGCACTTTTAGTCTCAGTATTGAGATATGAAAGTCAAGTTTAGTTTAAGTTTTTCCGGCCGACCACACGCCCGAATGCACGGCTGTTGGTAGATGCTGCAGCTCCAACACCCGCGAAAAAGTACGAACTAATCTTGAGATTTTCGTTAGGATTAATTAAAAACAGGCCGTGTATAAAATAATAAAAAAAAAGGTTGCTTGAAATTTGAAGCAATTACGATGTTTGCCTACTTACTATAGGTCACTGTCAAATTTTGAAGTTCCAAATACCTATTAGCTTGGGCTACGTTTTCATTACAGTTGCTGATTCCGAGGCAGTCAGAGCGCCTGCAGGAACACAGACAAGGCAACCCACCCAACACGCCTGTGTAACAGGCTTACCTACCTGCTCGGCGTTTCTAGTAGGCATACGATAGGTCTTGCAATTCTAACAGATTTTACATGATCGACTGTGTACTCGTCCTCGCCCTGGTGGTGGGGTGCTGGGTGTAGTTGTCTCACCCCTCCGCCGCTTCCTCCCCACCCCTCCCCAACCCCTCACTCCGCCTCGGCTCTCCGTTGGCGGCCCCCTCGCGCTCCGTGTCGCGTTATACTGCTCGTTAACACACACCAAACTCATTTAGCGCCTAAAAGCAAAAGCTCTCTCATCTCCTCCCGTACCCTCTTAGCGCCACAAGTTAGCGAGAGGGGGAGAGGGGCGGCGGGGAGGGGATGACACGGGGCGTGGGGAGATGAAATGGGCGGGGCAGGGCGGGGCAGGGCGGGGCAGAGCGCTGTCATGGGAGGTGTAAAGATGGTCCGGGAAAAATTGGCGCTGGGGAAGGGCGCACGGCGCAACGCTACACCACGGAGAGGCGCGACCGGGCCGCCCTCTCATTGCCAGGGTAGATAGAGAGAAAAGAGAGTGTCAACGAGCACGTGACCCCCGCAGGACCCCCGCACTTTGATCTGCGCGGGAACGTCCCACTGCCCAGGCCCAGGCTTGTCTGTGCCGACAACGCTCTGGACACTCAACACTACACAACTGGCTCACGTGGTGATGCCCCCTCTCCACCCCGTCGGCCTCTCTAACGCAGGTTATTGCGCCTGCTCTGGCATGCCAGGGGCTCGAGGGAAGAGCGTCACTAAGTTGCTACCGTGCAGAGAGAAGTCCTTACTATTTGCGCGCGTTCTCTGCTGGAAATGAGGGCGAGTGGTTCCTCCCCCCCCCCCCCTTTTTTCCCCTTCCAGACCAGCGGCAGGGCGGAGCAGAGCCCCACGACAGACGATAGGAGAGCGCCCGACCTTTAGCCTGGAACATCATTCCACACTCAAAGCGACGGTCTCTCTCCGCTCCCGTGGACGTGCGAGCGTTAGAGGATCCAGCCCGGCCTGCATTAAGAGTTATATTACCGCGGCCAGTTAGACTTGTCGTTTCGCGGTCGTCGGCGTATTTTTCCGCCCCGCCGACCCGCCACCCCCTCCTGCTCCTTTGAGGTCCAGCTTACAGCCTCTGAACGGAACGGAACGACACTGTTAGCTGGGGATGTGCTTCTCTTCTCAGACTCGCCGCGAGATGGAAGGACCATCACTCCTCTGGATGTGAGAGTGAGAGGAGGCGATCTGGAATGGACGTCGTTTCGATGTTGATGCGACGCCACCGCGATGTGGCAGGGCAGCGAAGCCAACGGGACGACGTCGATATGGAAGTCATAGGTAACTTACAGAATTACGACCCATTAATTCGAGGAGTTCTTTTTACTTTATTCTTCACTACTCTCGCTCTGCACTCCGTACGTCCTCTTATATTTTATCCGAGGTTTAAAAGGTGGGTGGGAGGGGCGGTGGCCGGGGGGGGGGGGGGGGGGGGGGGGGGGGGGGGGGGGGGGGGGGGGGGGGGGGTGGCATTCTCTGGCAGGAACTGGGTGCATCAGACGCACGCACGTAACGATTCCTCAACCTGGCAGCATAACCACCACCTAAACTAACCGAGCCGAGTGGAATGTAGTAAAGTGGGTTATGGCCTCGGGCCGGCGCGGGGCCGCGCGGGGCGGGGTGCGGAAAGAGACGTCTACGGACCATTGCAGCCACATTACACTTTAGTTCGGGCCAGTCATTCCAGCGCGCCATTTCGCGTCGTCTGCTGCGATTGGAGCTGTCTGGGAAGTAAAGGGTAACTTTAAATGGCCATCCAACCTACCAAACCAACCCTCAGTCCGCGCCTCCCGTCTGATCCATTGCTCGCAGGACGGAGACCAACACCTGCCACCCTGACCTCAAATTCATATTTGTCTCCATCATCACACTCATCAGTCTCTACGGAGTAACAGAACCAAATCAAGAAGGGTCGTCCATAAATTAGTTACAGGGGACCCCTCTGCTCTGAGGGAAGGATTGTCCGCATGAGCCTGACTGTCCACATGATCCTGCGCCTGAACACAGGAAAAGGTAAGGGGGGCTGGTTTTGAGGCCTGAACCGGCGAGTAACGTAATTTATGGACATCCCCAAAGTGGAGCTCCCGTGAAGAGGACGGCGCGGCGCTCTAAGGGGACGTACATAAACCACGTTGTCAAAATTTGGACCATTTTGGACACCTCTATCCCTCTTTGTGGTTCTTTTTCGCCTACCTTTCCCATGTGAAAGCTTAGGGCCGTGGTTTTGGAGCCAACCCCCACCCCCTTTAAATTAGACCACGTGGTTTGTGTACGTTCCCTAAACATGTTCCGGCTCTCGGTTCGTGTGGCGTGCGGTGGGGCTGGAATGTCACTGCGCCGTATCGTATAGTCTTCACCCGCAACCCTTGCCGCGCTGCCGCGCACAGGTTCACCAACGTAACGGCCGGCGCGGCGCGGCGCGGCGCGGTGCTGCGCAGCGTGCGTTGGGTTGCCTGCCCTCACGGCGCCCCGGCACGCACAGCCTACAGCACAGCCCGCTGTAAACCTGCCGCCATCCGCCTCGATTGCGTAATCACGAGGACGAGAATGAAGCCACAAGCGAGCCGGGAGAGGCACGTGTGGTGGCGGGCGGGGTGAGTAGAACATTAAATTCCAAAATTTTCAAACTTAAAAAAAAGAAGAAAGAAATACAACCTAAAAGTATGGAATCTCTCACCATAAACTTTGTAAAATCGACGCAGAACTCTTATTGTTACTCTTATTAACGAGCTTCAGCTGGTTTCAAATGGTTTCGTATTGCTTATATTAAACCTTCACTCCTGCCTCACTGATCTTCGCTGGAAATTCTTTTCCGCAGGGCGTTTCATGCCGTGCGCTAGTTTAAAGCTGGAATGCCGAGTGTCGCAATGCGAGATAACTAAATGGTGACTCCCAAATTTATTATCGCGTTAAATTGCTGTCGGAATGATTACTCGGCGAGAAGTCTGTTGTTTATTTGGCCGTGTCAAAGATAGCCTAGCCCGCAGGGTGTGTGTGTGTGTGCCCTCCATGGCCTCACATGGGAGGAGCACCTATCTCGCACAAAAAATAATTTAGCTCGTCACCGAGCTTACGTCCGTCCAGCACGCCATGACCTTCGTGCCATAGGCCTCAGCTGCGCTCAGCCAGTAATGTCATGGGATCGCAAATGCAAACCGGGATTGAAACATAGTTGCTCAATCGGTCTGGGCACAGCGTTTTTCGAATTCAAATAACTTTTCCCTTGTACAGAAGAACCAATAATCCCATTTTAGGGCAACCCGCGGAGCAACGTAACCAACAAATCAGAATGAAAAGATACTTTTGAATGCCATTTCGAGAGTTATTCAAAACCGCGTTTCGCAGCTTCCAGATCATTTCAAAATAAATCTCAAAATAGCTTCCAAAATTTTTTCTACATGATTTAAGGAGCGGGATGAAATTTTTCTGCTAAAACCAAGAATAGATCCCCCGCTACCACGCAATTCCGATTTCATATCTCGTCCACTGAGCCAGCACAATGACAAGTCAGTGTGACTTCTGCTGGGTCTGGTAGTCCATACCCTTGTTTCGAGGTCCGCCGTCTCAGTGCGCCGGGTCGCTGGCTGCTGACGCTGTCGGAGTGCAAATGCATTTAGGCCCGCGCGCGAAGTGCTCCCCACCAAATGGAAGGGAATTGTATTGAGCTTTGTTTCCGAGGCGGCTGAGGCGAGGCGAGGCGAGGCGAGGCGGTGTAACGGCCTGAGACCACCATTAACGCCTTGATCCCTCCTATCTATTCGGGGCCCCACCCCCAGGGTGCCGCCCCACCGCGCCGCCCCTTGCGGCTCTACTCCCACCCCTCCGTTTCCATCCCGAGGGCCGCCTTACGCGCTCTGAGTCGAAACAACATCGCCTGACGGAAAGCACCACCACTGCCTTGCCTCAATCTAATTCTTGAACCGCCCGGGTCCCCGCCCCGCCCCGCCCCGCCCCGCCACGGCTCCCAGGGGAAACGCCCCTTTGGTATAACGCAGCCCCGCCCTACCATGCCCCGCCACGCCCCGCCATGCCATGCCGCGCTCAGTGGACCGCCCACGAAAAGAACTCGGCTCCCGGCTCTAATGCCGATGACCATCACATCCTTTGTATCCGCCGCGGTATTCGCAGCCACACGCGGCTCTGCGCCCACTCACTGCTACCGCCTCGGATGGCCCTTTCAGTGGTCTGTCTAGTTAGAAAACCATGCACCAGATTTCGATTCCATTTTTGTTCACTTTCTTTTTCGGTACAATAGACCATTCCGCTAAAGCAAGAGAAGAGAAGAACCTGAATAAAAACTAAAGGCGAGTATGATAAACTTAGGCTGCGGATGAGTGATGGAAGCCACCTGGGGGCATCTTAGAAGTGTCGCAGCCTAGGTTTCTCGTACTCACTTTTAGTTTTTATTCAGGTTCTTCTCTTTTCTTGCTTTAGCGGAATGATCTATTAGAATAGTACAATTATACACAACGTTTTTCGTCCATGGCATTTAAAATTTTTTATCCACAAGGGACTGCGTACGAGTCACGTTTCAAATAAAAGTATCTTAGTATTGCAGCAGTTGAGCAGGCTGCCATTTCGTTTTCTGCGCGTGTCCGTCCGTAACTCCGTGTGACTGCCACAAGTTCTACAGGGGAGAAGTTCCGTGGCCCCTGGGGTGGGAGGGAGACACCGAACCCAATGAGATAAGGAACTTTAATCAGAGTCAGAGTCGATCCGCGCTTGAGATTTACAGCGAACATTGTAAGTCGCGGGTCCGACTTTGGCGACTAAACCACGCCCTGGACGGGCAGGGCCTGCTCCGCCCCTCAGAAGAAACGAGGGAAGGGAACGAAACTGAGTTTGTGAGGGAAGGGTGCGGACGTGCCGTGGGGCCGGGCGGGGCGCGGCGAGCCCCGGCTCGGGCAGAGGGAGGAGATTGGCTCTTTTGAAGACTAGCTTCTCACCCGAGACAGGACTGGAGGGCGGGGTAGGGGACAGGAGGGGAGGGGAGGGGAGGAAACGGGCAGGGTTGGGAAAACTTTACACCTACCAATTTGTGCTTCTTTTCTCCCCGCGACTGCTGTCGGGTCGCGCGGCGTGGCGCGGCGTGGCGCGGCGCGCTGCTACCCGCCCCGCGCTCAGGTCTCTCTGGCCGCCTCCCTCCAGATCACCTTTCCGGTCCCCTTGGCCTCCCCTTCCACTTCGGTCGCCTCTGTCCTTCATCTTGCGTCGCGTCGCGATCTCCCTTTGCGTTGCCGCTCCACTTGCTTCAAGGAATCGCGCGCGAATGGCTTGCAGTCCGTGCCCCACCCCCCACTCCCCTCTCATCGCCGTCCTTTGCTCCCAACTAACTAAGGGGTCGTCCATAAATTACGTAAGACAATATTGGCCGCTTTTTGACCCCCTCCCTCC
>CABIKL010001907.1:0-13912 GCA_902196195.1 Aptinothrips rufus
GGGGGGGGGGGGGTGGGGGGGGGTCCCCACCTTATCTCACATTAAGCCGTGTTACAAATATGTTAAGGGAAACATTACTGCTCGACCCTCCCTGGGCGGCGGCGGCGTCGCGAGAGATGTGCCTCCGTCCTCTCCTCTGCCCTGCCCTGCCCTGCCCTGGCAGGTTGTGATCGCCGCCTGCCGCCCAGCGGGACGGTGTCGGAACAAATCGGACCTGAATCAGGAGCAGCGGGCTGGACGGGGCACACCGCCAGGCACAGCCAGGCAGGCACAGCGGGCTGGTCCTTGGCCGCTTCCTCCATTCATCATAGCTCGCGGCCCGGCCCGGCCCGGCCCGGCCCGGGTACCCGGGTACCCACCCGACAGACAGCTAGCCGACGCGTACCGGGTAGGGAGACAGGCGGGCGGGAAGAACCACCACAACACCCTGGCCAGTGAGAAGAGGAGCAGACTAAGTTGCAGTTCCTTATCTCAAAAAGCCAGTTATATCTTTTTTTTTTTTAATTTTTATTTGTAAATAAAGAATATTTCTTTCCTCACACGCATTTACACCTCCAGAATTTTTCGCAATCACTGAACTTGTGCGGCTGCTGGCTACTGGTGGACACGAGTTACCAGGCTCCGGCCCAGCCTGCACAGAAACACTAAAACACAGACTCTGTGGCAACCCAACCCAGAAACCAAGGGTAAAGAGAAATTATTTTTTTGGAGGTTATTTTGAGATCTACTCAAAAACGCATTTCCAAACTTCGTGATCATTTTGAAACAGGTCTCAAAATCACGTCCATAAATATATTGTTTTAACCCTTAGTTTCTGGGTCGAGTTGCCCCAGCTTCTGCGTTTTCGGTTTTTCTATGTGACCTGCCGCTGGCGCCAGAGCAGGCTATGCAGTGTGATAAATCACGCGAATTTTACGCAACAATTGCTCTCTTTCACCACGCGTGAGACAGTTTCTTTCTTTTCCCCTCGTCACGTCTCGGGCCTTTTTGGTTGAGCAGCCCTCCCCCCTCCCCCCTCCAATTCGTTGTATGCAAAAGCCTTTTCTGCCGTCCTTTCCCTTCCACGAAGTCGGCCGCATTCTAGCCGACGGACTTGCCAAAAACAATTATCAAATAATCGTAAAATTAACCAGAAGTGGTCGACAGCGGCAATCGTAGATCACTGTTCAAACTATCGGACATTAAAGTAGATTCAAGACAATTCGATAATCTTGTTCTTTTGATAAAACAGTAAAATTCTATCTTTGGTGGTGAAGAACGTTAACCTATATCTCAATTTCACGATTTTTATTTTTGTAGGGTAGGGAGTCAGTAGATAAAACTGACCGCTGCGGAGACAT
This sequence comes from Aptinothrips rufus, assembly GCA_902196195.1. Lineage (NCBI taxonomy): Eukaryota > Metazoa > Arthropoda > Insecta > Thysanoptera > Thripidae > Aptinothrips > Aptinothrips rufus. Next base: position 1,341 of record CABIKL010001907.1, read on the forward strand.
TATAAAGCAGGTCACCGCCATTGTCTGCGCGCTTTGACTTGTCACCCGCAATATGAATGCGTGAGGCGCGCACTTCTTTCCAAGGAAAGTGAAAAGGGAAGCAAATTGAAAGATATTCTCTGGCCGAGAAAACACTTAGAGTAGTAGGAGGGCTCACAGTGTCGCACCGCTCATTGTGCGAGTGGCTACGGTTTGCGCGGTTTTTACGCATTCCTGCCGACAGGTGACAAGGCCAGGTATATAGCCGGTCAGCCACGGGGCGTTCACTTTTACCCTCGAGAACACCGCAGAGGAAAGGCAACAAACTCGATGACACTTCAAAAGGGCGGCGAATGATATTCCATGCCAAAGTTCCGAGTTCCCTGAAGAGAGTAAGTTACATACTGATTCATAACAGCCTCAAAAAGAAATTTAATTGATTTAAAAAAAAATAGATAATGTTATTAACAGGGTAATGAGAGTTTACTAAGCTCTAAGGGAAGCGATCCAAAAATCCTCTTCCCACGAGAACGCGGATTAAGACAAACAAAAACTGTGAACCGAGCGAAATAGAGTAGGAAGCCCACGATCAGGAGCCGCAGTGAAGCATCGCTTAACATTCCGTGACGTCAAAGCGGATTCTAACGGAGTGGCAGTCGTTTACCTAGGGAAATCAGGCGGAGACCGAACAGACATTGCGCCTGACGTGGACGCTACGGTGACAGTTTTCCAGACCAGTATTCGGCTAGCTGAGCTTTCCATTCCAGTACCGTAGCCCATATCGTTCCGATGAAATGTTTAATTGGCTTTCATCACTCCAAGTTTTTACATCTCCGTGCGTTTGGATATAGAGTATAGACAGAGTCAGCGCTCCTCAAAACAATTAAACTGCTATGGATAGTTTTTCATACCCACATAAAAGCGTGATTGAAAATAAGATTTGTTTTGACTTCACGACTTCTGAAAATCAGGTTACCCACCCTTTTCACTATCCTATGAGATTCCATCAAGTAATTATGATTTATGAGCCTCAGTCGTCAATCAACTTGGAGGCTACTGAATCTGAGGGAAATGGCCTGCCTATTGACGGGGCTCATTGACGAGGGTGTAGGTGATTAATCTCGCCAACTTCCGCAGCAGCAGAGAGCACATCGTGATATCCGCGGCCATGCGGAGATTTCTTACCTATGCTGGCTACGATCGACAAGGCCCTACTCCAGCTCCTCTTCATTCCCCGAACCTCGCAACTCCGAGAGGAAAAAGAACATCATCGTTTTGTTTCCAGAGTAACTTGACTGCGCACCGCGGGCGGACGGAGGCACAATGAACCGCAGGGGGCGGCCGCGCTACCTGTTACACATCTCCAGCAGGTGCTTTCATTTCAAGCACACTGCGAGGACACTGTTAACAGACCATCATGCAGTAACACAATGCTCGTGCGAATATTATATATTTCTATGAGTTTTATTTTGACAAAGTGGGAAGAACGGTAGATAAGCGGAATGCAAATTTTAAGTCAAAGGAACCATTTTGTTGATTTTACAAGTTGGTCAAAGTAAAAAACGGGGAGAGAAAGACTCTTTTTTTCTGTGCTTTATAATGTCACTCCGTATGTAAAATGCGATTTCGTTTTCTTTCTAACTTCTTTAAAACAATGAAAAGGGTGGTACAGCATCAAGATGTGCAGTCTCACCATGGCATTTAAATCGCTAATGAAAACATAATAGAAGTGTAGGAGTATACACGGTTTGTCAATCGACGTCGAAATTCCAGAACTGGTCGATTTTGTGGACAATGTTCGGGTGTTTCGACGTCGACCATCTTGGGTATTGGGTGAAACCAACGCACTACTACAAACTTGACGGGTGTCGCCATTATTCCAAGGTCACGCCGCATGACCGCGAGTGATGTAACCTGTCACGGTTTCAACCCCAGCGGGTCACGTAGGTCCGCTTGCTGCTCCTTGACCTGCGCCGGGACGGGCCGGGCCGGGCCGCGGAGTGTCCGAACAGCAATCATCGCGCCGCAGCTGGGAAAACACGACTTGGAGGTCTCACGGCGAGCATGGGCCTCCCTCCACGAGGACGACAAATCTCACGCTCGCCAGTCAAATGGCGCCGAATACTCCGGAAGCAAAGGTAAACAACGAGGCGGGCCATCCCTTATTCGAACTTTCGTTATTTCCAGTTTAGTACGAGGATGTGGAGCGAGTCGTAACCGGATGTAGAGGATATTGGGTACGGAAGGGAAATTGATAACGACTACACAAACAGTTGATTGTCGTTTCAGCTTATTTGCCGCTAGAGTTTTGCTCGCACGGTATAGGGAGGAACGTGATCTTTATATGAATCTACATCCTCACAGTCTTTATATGCGAACAAATTTGTAAGTGGACTTGTAAATGAAGAAGTTTTCGAATCTTACGCCATTCAACCGTCTTTCTCTAACTTCCTACATTTCCAGCCCCATGATTGGAGGCTTAGCTACTGCTCCACAAATAGGCTCATCCGCATCGCGTAAAAATCTCGACCTAATGGGTTAGCGACTCACACGCTCTCCATAATTTCATGAAATGTCCACGTTACAGTATGTCCTTATCTGTAAATGTTCTCCTGTGTACACGAAAACAGGGATAGACTGAGACTGACCCCCAAAGTTTGCTCCGTCCAACTTTGCTCGACCCCAACAGGAGTACTAACCCGGAATCAGAAGGCGTTGTCACGAGGGGGGCCCGGGGGCCAAACCAAGTGGCCCCCGCCACGATGCCACGCCACGCCACGCCACGCCACGCCACCGCAGAGGAGAACCACAGAGCATGGCAGCCGCGGAAAAATGTTTTCAAGGTTGCGACGTGGGGCCCGTGGAAATGATGCCTGCCTGCCGTGTACCGCGGAGCGACGTGGCGTGGCGTGGCGTGGCGTCGCGTCGCTCGGTACGCGAACACTTTCCGTTTCTCTAATTCCTGCACTGACGTAATGATTTGTGCACGTCGAGATATGGACCCACACCACAGACGCGCGTGACGCCGGGTGGCCGCTGTTCTGTTCTGTGCCCCATAACCCCAGTTACCACCCGTCTGCAGTGTTCACAATCGTAATAACACGGCTGCGAGAGATATAGACAAGAGGACGCCAAGGAATGCTCGTATGCAAAATGAAACAAATCTGAGAGTCTACAAATAAACGATAAGAAATCGACATTGGGACCTGCCGGGTACAGTACCCTAGAAACAGAGAATTATCCTAGTGACGTCACTTTAACGTCATATGACGTCAAAACATCACTCTTACGTCATCTTGACGTCGCAGGACGTCATCTTGACGTCGCAGGACGTCATCTTGACGTCGCAGGACGTCATTTTGACGTCACATGACGAATCTCTGTTACTTGGGGTAGTGAAGGGTTGTGATGCTTGGTAGGTGACTGACGGTCGCGGCCAGTGTGAGTATGACCTCCCCCTCCCCTGCCCCCTTCCCCTCCCCCTCCTCTCTCCCGCGGCCCGAGGGATGAGCCCTTAGTGTTGGTCGCGTCGCGTCGCGTCCGAGCTGGGGGCAGCAGCGGGGCAAGCAGCAAGCCAAGCAAGCGGAGTAGAGCAAGCAGCGGCGGTGTGGTGTGTGTGCGTGATTATACTTGATTGGCTCAATTGAACTTCCTCTGTAGGACAGCCGCCGACGGCCTGCTTCGACTCTCGACTCCTCGCGGCCGGCGTCTAGAGTGGACAACTTGTCAAAAATGGGAAGCAGGTGCCGGCTGACCCCGTGGTGCAGTGCAACTCGCAGACCAGCGCAGGGGCGTGCACGTGCACGACAGTACAGAGGAGAGGCGTGCACGTGCACGACAGTACAGAGGAGAGGCGTGCACGTGCACGACAGTACAGAGGAGAGGCATGCACGTGCACGACGGTACAGAGCGGAGTATAGTGCACGAGGGCACAATGTAGGAGGCACAGGTCAGGAGAATACACATAGTAAGTCGTCTAGCCTACGTTGCCTGCAATATTCCGCCGCAGGAACCATGGAGTCTCGAGTGGTGCTCTTCTAACTAGTGCTAGTGAAATCGATGTCTATCTGTCGCAGTGGCCACTGGGTAGATGAGGACTCGGCGTACAAGCGAGCCCCTCACTCCAGGAATCCAGAGGCCCGCTACAGTGGCATAGATAGTGATTGACACTGGACATTGGGCAAGTGCACTGCAACGTGGCTAGAGACAAAGTCTCTTCTTGTGTCTGCCCGTCTGGACCATTCTACGTAAACAAGAAAATAAAATGAAAAGCAGACTCTAGGAAGATCGAACGCAGAGAGCAAAGGATAAAACAATACATACTTTTGAGGGTAATTTTCGCTCTACTTGTCCAAAAATGACCAGAACACTGCTGAACAAGTTTTCTAAAAGGACTTCAAATTGATGTTTAAATAATTTCCTACATTATTTTGTTACCCCTGATTCTGGGTTATGGGTTTCCCAGAATCTGAGTTTTCATGTTTCTGTGATATGACCATGCCTATGCTTCCAGTTGTTGGCTGATTGGACCACGTTCACTGTGCAGCCTCCTCCCCCTCGCTGCGTTGGGATGTGAGCTTATTCTGAGCCCAGAGGGCCTTAGGACCGTAGGGCGCCCCCCGCAGGGCCTGCCCTCATGGCCTGCCCTTCAAGCCAGCCCGGACCACGGCGCCCCCTTGAGTGAGCCTCGCATTCGAAATTCGCCCAATTTGTGCTATTTGGCATGCCGGACGGCAACGGCCACTGCCCGCCCGCACGTGGACGGTACGGCGGCACCCCCAACCGTGGTTCTATTTTTACCGTCATTTTTGGAATTTTCTCGCGTATAGTTCCCAACAATTTTCCAGAACCTCTATTATAACGATGAAAGAATATTTAAATCAAAATGGGTAAGAATTTATAAGTGAGTGTCGACGAAACTCCTTCCAGATTTTGACAAATAAAAAAAAACAATTGACGCTTTTAATAGCAATACTGGATATCATTCTGTTTCCTCTAGAGCACGGAGTCTTGTCCATCCTGACGGTGTGGAGGCGTGGAGAGGTTGGTAGGGAGGGGGGCGAAAAGCCCCGGCGGCCCGCATCTCTCCGTGATGTCTGACGACCTGCTGATCATTGACCCCGAGCATCACAGTGAGACTGAAAATATTTAGGATTAATAATCCTTGTACTTTGCGCTGTGATAATACTGTGATTAAATTAAGCCGGTGCTTCGGCCACAAGATCAAACCTTATTGCCTAAAAGCTCGATTCGTGGTTCTTCTCCACCTTGTTTTATTTTATAGAAATTTACAACCATTCTTCTAAAATTACTTCCTCACAGCTATTAATTTTGATAGCATTTTCCAAAGAACTCGATGCAAACCGGCGCTTTAAAATCATTTTGATGTATTTTAGCAAACTAAATTCTGCTCACAATTTGATGCAAAATAACCAGAATAACCCAAAAAATATGTTGTGATCAAAATTTGCTTTTCTAATACCACGCGTCATATCGGAATGCTATCGTGACGCTGCCCGACTTGGACGTGTCGTAAAGCGTACTGCGTGTGTGTTGATTGGGAACACAGAGCGCCGCGTGTCGTGTGTTGGGGCTGGGCTGGTGTCCTGTCACCCGACGCCGACCCGACGCCGACCCGACGCCCTCCTGCTGCCCGTACGGGTCAAGAGGTCAACAGATGAGGACCATTCATTGTGCCACATACGGGCTCGGAGCCGTTAGAGAGCCTGGGCGGGGAGAGGCGGGACGGTCCGTGGAGCTGGAGCGAGTCACCCACGCGAGTCCCGCGGCAAGAAAACAGAGTCCCTCAAAATTAATGAAACGGGAAATTACGTCGAGTTATCGATTACCACTCACTCCGTTTCGGTCATACACGTGCTACGCGACGCGGCGAGTGTTCCCCTCTCTCACTCTGTCTCGCGACACGACAGTGTAGTCAGTCCACAGCACTTGCTGCAGCGCTCTCAGCTGAAGATGCCCTGGGTGGAGTACTCAATCCTTTCCCCGCTCCGCCCCGCCCCGCCCCGCCCCGCCCCGCCCCGCCCCGCCCCGCCCCGCCCCCAGGACCACTGCCTTACTGTTTCAACCACTCACACGCACAGAGAGTATTGTCGCTTTTATTTTTCCTCCTTGCTTCTCTCCCTCGGTGGCTTTTGTCTCTCACCGGAAGTGGGACCGGGAGGCAGGGGCGGGCCAAGGGCGAGGGGAGAGGGGTGGGCACTGCGCCGCAGTGCATCGGCTGGAAATCCTCGTCGCCGCTGTATACAGTACCCCCTGCTTCAGGGGCAGCGTCTTGGATATGTACCGCTCGCCCGACCACCCCACACGAAGAACAATCCCATCTGGCGCGCGGCTGCCGAAGCCCACAACCGCTCGCAGAACCTGGGAGGAGTTTATAGGGTCAGTGTGGGTAATAAATGCACATGGTAAAAACTGGACACCCCTTTGGAGCCGGTATCTGAACCAAAAACTTGCATGTGACCACCCATATGAGATCATGAAACAAACCTGAGACGAAATAAGTCGTCATGCAAAGGTCAAGGGTTCAAATACCGGCTCCAGAGGTCCAGAGGGGTGTTCTGTTTTTACCATGTGCATTTATTACCCACACTGACCATGTTGTGAACAGCTCAATCTCGTACACACGCTTGCCAACTTACAGTCAAATATATCTTTCAGAGCCCGCATAAATTGTGCCTCGCAGAACAATGCAATTCATCTGATACCCTTATGACCGTTCCTCTGATCCTCGGTCCAGACATGGTCCAGAGATATCCTGAAACACATCCGATGGCCACCGCCAGTTCTCGTCTACATTACATACAGAGACTCCACACCGGAAAAGCAGAAATTAGATTCGGTCACAACCTAAACCCAGCAGACATGACTGGAAAGATATTTTTGAAGGTCGCTTTTGAGACGTGTTTTAAATGATCAGGAAGCCATGAAACGCGTTTAGAAACAAATCTCTAAATGACCTTTAAAAATATTGTCTTTTTCCTTTGGTTTATGAGTTGGTTTGCTCTAGCATCTAGGTTTTGGTTTCCCTGTGCGCTGACAACTGCTCCGCGCCAGCAGATCGACCGGAAAGAGGAAGTGAGCGAAACCAAACGACAACACGCTGCCACGCCTCGTCCTGACAGAGTACTACTGCGCCTGCGCCTGCGCCTGCGCCGCGCTCCGAGTTCTCAGCGTGTGCGTGTCCCGAGCTCACCTTCAACTCCACCGCGATCTCCAGCCAGGCTCCAGGCCATGAGGAGGGGGGCGAGGGGGGAGCGGGGAGGGGAGAGGAAGAGGTCTCGGGCGGGTCAGACACAGGATATAGTTGGTTTGAATCTGTTCTCCTAAGGCAGGTATCAAGTTAAAGGAAATATAAGATTTGGACCATTGACAAAGCTCTCACCTGGCCATTATGTAATACAAGGTAGTTGTCATGTTTTAGTATATGTCACTTCTGGCATTTCAATCCTTCCTCTAATGAACATTATTTTGAGTAATGTTACTGTATTTTTTAAAGATTTTCTTCCGGATATCAGTACTTTGCTTAAACTGCCCGTTAAATTTTTAGCACTTTCACTCGTAGAAGTGACAAATAATGTGACTAAAATGCCAACAGAAATAAGATAGTGCTTATGACCACTCAGACAGCAACAGCATGGCTGAAGGCGAAGCTGAAGGCAGCACTGGGGATATGGGAGCGCGCGCCTCGTGGAGGCTCTCGTGGCGGTACCTAGCGGCCAACGCAAGAACTGTTTGCGGCCGCTACGGTGGCTCAGTCGACTCCTCGCCTTCTTCACTGGAAGGAAAAGTACAGGGGAGAGGCATCCTACTGAGTTCTAATATGAAATCAAAAGTCAAGTAACGCTTCCTGTAATTCACTATTTTAAGAATGAAAGCACTTAAGACGATCCTCTTTTTTCTCCATGACGTTAAATTAAATATTCGAAGACTCATATTTACATTCTGAAGACCGCCAAGACTCACATATTTTGAGATAATTTCAGTCGTGAAAGAATTTATAAGAACAGTCCTCTCAAAAGTTAGTGCTTTAATTTTTTTTTAAATTATTTTTTTAATTTTGAAAATTCTCTCACAGTGGGTCACAATTTTGCACACAAATGACATCCAAATTTTTTACAAATTTCTGATATTATTTGAGAGAGCAGGCAATCAGAAATTCACGAACTGAGCCTGCACCTGGATCTGATTTCTGGATTCACAGGGAGAGATCGGAAACGAGAGCGGGTACTCTTGTGGGACCCATTGACCCACACAAAGTGAGACATAGTGCTGACTCTGTCCTCCTGTCCTCACCCCTATGCGAGGCCCGCCTCCCTCGCCGCCTTCCCCGGCCCCCTCCCAGGCCCCTCACGGGCTTTCCTCTTCTGCCTCCCCCGCATACCTCTCTCCCCTCTCTCTCTCTCTCTCCTCCCCCAGAGCCCGTCTCTCGGTTTCGCCGTCCCACATGTGGCCAAGTTGGAGACACAATAAGCTCCATACAATGGACCACTCTCTTCCACTGATACAATGCCTCTCTCTAGTTTTTTACTCAATGACCCTTCTCACTGATGGCTACGTACTGTAAAACATGTCGCGCGCGATACAATTGTTGCGTTTTGCCTTTCAGCTTGCAAATCGCTCGGTTGCGTTTTCTGAAATTTGTTTATGACGCTAGGCGCTGGTGTGTTTTGATTTTGTGTGCTTGATAAGAGCTTGTGCGCGTGGATTAATTCTTTCTTTCAGTTCGTTTCAAAACTTGAATAATATTACCAAAAAAAAAATTATTATTGCGTATGCTTGTAAACTAATTCAACTTTTAAAATGTTATCTCTGTTCGGAATAGCGACTTTATTTCAGTGTAAGACCTACTAGAAACCAAATGTTAATTTCCGACGCACTACAACTCATTGCCTCCTAAAGAAACCTGCATCGCTCTGCCACTAGGAAGTGTCAATAGAGACTCGGGATTGCAGCCGCTACCAAGTACTCTCCGCCCCAGGCTGCAGTGACTCCTCGTTTGAACGCCGAGGTGCCGGCGCGGGCCGGTCCTGCACCTCACACACACAGCACATCGCAGCACGCATGGTTCCGGGAAGGGACACTGCCAGCGCCAGCTGCTGGAGTTCCTGCCCGGCACGCAATGAAGGAGTCAACATGGCGGCTCCAACTACCCGTACCCGTACCCCATCGATGCCCGCCGCCATCTTTGGTACCCTCTGTCTGACTCGCAGTACACAGAGGGAACGACCACTGGCTCAAATTTTGAACACGTGATAGCACTGAGTCGAAGTCCACGGGGTCCACGGAATTGCTCACACATGGTGGCTTTGATTAATGTCCGTCCAACTCGGACCTCGTTTAGGACTTTTCAAACGCAGTTGCTTGTATTATTGAAACATTTCAACCCGCTCAAATCTCCATGGCAGTGAGTCCATAAATTTTGATTTCAAAGGAAGTTAAGAATCGTTGTGAGTTGTGGCCATCACGAACAGAAACACCACATATGACAATCCACAAAAGTAGCCATCAGCTGTGAATATTTCCGACGTGTTCGTCTCCGAGTGTCAATAGGCCAACGCCTCTCGGCGCTACCTAATCAATATTTAACCCTCCCCTCCAGCCCGTCCTCCGCCACCCCCGCCCTCACCTCGGCCAGGGCCGCCATTGGCTGCACGGCGCACGCGCGCGCCGCCGCCCCTCCCCCTCATTCCCATTCCGCCCCTCGACACGCGGTCCTACCGCCTCGCCTCTACTTTACCCTTCGTATGTCCCTGCCCTGCCTGCCTCGTCCAGTCATTCATTGTCAGAGACAAATAGGCTACAAGTTGGAAACGAGCACGGGACTGTGTCCCATAGTGGGACTATACCGTGATGAACGTCTACAAGTTACACGGCTGCGGTTCATGCGACTAGTCGTGTTTCGCTTCAACACCAGGGACGCGACTGGAACCCGACATTACCGAACAAACTTGTAACGACCAGGCAGGGCGACGGCGGAGCCTTGTTGCACGAGAAACAAATGGTCCTTCTTCCCTCAGCTCACAATCACACTGCGGCGAGTGTTATGTTGGACTGCTCTTTTAATATGTTCATTGCAAGAGGAAATTCGGATCTTTGCGTGGCATCCCCTGAAGCCCTCTCGAAGCTGCCGAAAAAAAGACAATGCTGATTCGAATTACAGCACACAAATCTCACAGACTTTGCTTATTTTGGTCTGTACTTGAAACATTCAGCCTATTTGCCTCCAGTGAGGTAAATCAGTTGAAAAAGTACTTGATTCGAGGGAAATTTACTAATAAAGTTACATTTTGAATACATGAAAAATCAAGTCCACGGTTTCCTGGCTGCGAATAGAAGACTTGGACCACTTTTCACGAAACCCGCTAGCTTCAGCTGCAACTAAGTATCAGTCCCTCACATAAAATCATCTCAGACTTCTCAAGAGGGGTATCAAGCTGGAGGAGCTCGTAAAAGGCGTCGGCGCTAACGCGGACCGTTGCTATGGCAACGACACGCCCCCGCGGCCGAGCGCACCTCCCCGACCCTCCGCGCCAGCCCCAATCCGTTCAGGACTCAGACCAAGTCTCAGTGCTGAGGGATGGAACGCAGGGGCTGAATGTGCAGACGATGATATGATGACGCCAAACGCCAAGAGTTATGTACCGGCATGAAGTTGGTAGCGTCAACATTACACCTGAGTGCCTGCCTATCGAACTCAATACTAGGGTATTCCAAAGAAAACCTAAAGTGCAAATCGAAAAACAAAATGCAATATTACAGTCAAGCTGGGTGTTAGGAAAGAAATTAGAATTACCAAGCTAAAATTAGTACAGTTTTAACTGTGACTGACCCAAGAGGCGATAGACAGTAGACAAGACACTACTGCTGCACACCTTGCCTTGTTTGTGTCACACTGTAAAAAGTTTAGTCGTCACTTTGACGACAATTCCATGGCTAATTTTTTTACAACAGTGTCGTCATTGCAGCTTGATGACACTTGTCATCACTCGTACAAAACAAATAGCAGCTTTGAACCTGTATGATGATTCTTTCGTCAAATATGGCGAATGTGTCGTTTAACTGACACTGATTTGTCGTCATTTTGCTCATATGAAAATGTCATCAAAATTTTTGTCGTCAAGTGACGACAGATTTTTACAGTGCAGTTGCATTTGCTCGTTCTCCGCCAAACATTTGACTCTTCTTTGGAATACCCTACTGTGAAGAAGAGATGCTGACGGGCACCTCTGACTTGATGCGACCTAGATCCAAAAAGAAAAAAAAGTTTGCAAATTTCACGACACGACATCATGGAAAAGCACATTCCAGATGAGAAACACCGCGTGGTGACACCTCTAGAGCACTCGCTGAACTTGAACGAACAGGAGGAGGCCTGGCTCTTCCGAGGCCTGAGATTCTGATCTCGAGGGAGGGTCCTAATGACTGGCGGCCCCTACCTGTGCCTTGGGCCGGGCACGTGGTGTGCCTCTGTCTGCACCAGCTCCACTCTGCCTGGCGCCCGCCGCACCGGGGTGGTGGCGCCCGAAGTTATTATACGCACAACAGCCGCGCATTAGCACGGAAAGAGCAAGAGGATGCGTTTCATTCATTCCTTTCGATACTTCATTCATTCGCTCAAAGAATTAGCACTCGCGACCCTTCATCCCGTGCATGGCGGCATGTTCGAATTTTCCAGGAATAGAATGTGCTGACTGCACGCTGTAAAAAGAAGAAGAAAAACCCATTTAGACTAGCATTTTCCGCTATCCAGAAATGTGAGCCTGCGCACATAGAAAGAAATGGCTCAGTCTGCAACGCACATTTGAAGATGGAAATAATATGTTCGTTGAAAAAGCTTTGGTTGCATGCTATTGAAAGTCGCAAATGGTAACTTACTAATTGGAGTTATTTGGTCGTAATTAACTACTAACGCGTTCGTGCCCTACGGGTCGTGTGCTACTCATCTTCTTTCGGTATAATCACAGGTATCATCGTGTAGGGTAGCACGTGAAACCGAAGAAATAGATGGGTGAGATAATTTTGACTCCAGAAGAATGCATTCGGACGCGTGGTTGTGCGTGTGTTTTCAAGACACCGCAAAGTAAAGTTTTCGTCTAAAATATTTCAGCTGTTAAATTTTCTAGAAGTTCGAAGATAAATCTTGAGATACCCCTCAACGTTTGAGATTGCAGAGATTGCCACATGATATTTTCTCTTAGTGGTTGAAATTCCTATTATTCTCAAAATCAAGACGTCGATCGAACAATCTATGAACGCTGTATGCAGCAATGATGATCGCAAAAACACACTGCGGAACTTATAACATCCGATCCTGTCTTTGGCGCAACATACAGCTTCCTTTTACACTCGCCGCTAAATAGTATCTACTGACCGAAGAGAGTGACTTTGTGTCCTTTATTGGGCAATAACACACAAGGATGAATGGGAGTACCCTATAATTTCCGACGAAGGTCTGGGGTAGGCGGGGTAGCGCGGCGTCTCGACGAAGGAAAGCTATAGTGGGTTTCTTTGCGGGTCCCTGACTGGCTACCCCTAGCTCGGCGCGGCCCCGAAGCCCATTTGTGCTGGGAAGT
>CABIKL010001908.1:0-13908 GCA_902196195.1 Aptinothrips rufus
GGAATCCTGCGGGATAAAGACATCAATTTGATAAAAAGAAGGAATTCGCCCGAACCGGCTGGAAAGCCGCCCCGCACAGCTGCTGGTGTACCATCCCCAGCGGCATTCCCTCCGCAGGCCGGGTCAGGTCAGGTCATTCCCTGGCAACGCCCCGCCGAGCCGTGGAGCTAAAACACAGTCGCTTTACAACTAGCATTGGTCGCGCTACGTCCCGGTCACTAGGAGTCCAGCCGGAGCGGCTAGGGAAGGGAAGGGAAGGCCTCTTCAGGGGAAATGTGCCTTATTTTGTCTTAGGTCAATAAACTATTTCGATCCAAACTATTTTCTCTCTCTTTCCTTTCCACTTCACTCTGTCCTTCCTGTCACGGACTCCCACGCGTCCCCGCGCAAACAAGAGTGCGGACGCCGCTCTCCTGTCACGGAACGACATTTGCCATCTGTAGGGTGCCGCAGATGCGCCCCGCCCCACCCCTTCCTCTCCTTCCCCAGCGCTCCTCCTCCCTGCCGTATCGAATACATAAGTTGACTTTATGGTCGTCGCAGCCTTGAATGGCGAAAGTCGTTTGCGTGACATTCAGAGAACCGCAGATGCATTTATCATCCGAGACGCTGTCCCCCGGCCCCGGCCCGCCCTAGCTGCTGCCGGGGCGCGGCGCGGCGTGGCGCCACCGGCCGGGTGGCCTGGCCTGGTCCAGACCTGGTCCAGACCTGGTCCAGACCTGGTCCAGCGCAGCATCACGGCTCCACGCCGAGGAGGTAGGCACCCTCTCTGCAGCCTGCTGCACGGAGCGAGGACCCTGTACCATCCACCACAAAACAAAAGCACGTTAGGCATGCCGCGTTGGAGTCTACGCCGGTTTTACGGGTACCAGGCTCCCAGCTGGGTCACCAAACCAAGATGCCTGTCGGAGATGGGCGGCACGGTCGAGACGACGTCAGGTCCACTAGACGGCGCTACAAATGAGACTCCATCGTTACCTGTCAACCCGTCACAATCATCTCATCACGCCAGTCCGTGGCCGTCACTACTCGGCGCTCAGGATGAGCTCATGGCGGGGTGTATCTCGCGTCGGGAGTATAGCCCGCTGCGGACCGCGCGCGCGCCTCGAGGCGCCCTCTGGTGGAGCGCGCTGGCGCCGTGGCATTCGAAAGGGCCGCCAGAGGTCGCTTGCTCCGCGAGCTGGGCTGAAACGCTGAAACGAGACTTACTCCGAATCCGGCGCCCCTACTTCAAAACAGGATTCTCAGAAGATCATGGATTTCAAATGCACTGACGTAACTCCCCGACGTTAACGTAGATTTTCCCTGACTTCCATCGGGCATGGAACTACAAATTATGGTAGAGGTAAAACACAAAAACTTAAATGCTAACGAAATATTTGATATTCGAGGATGAGACGCACGAAATATGTAGTAGGTAGGTAGGTAAAGAGCCTTTGGGCTCGGAGTTGTGCCCGTGCTCCGCGGGGCGGACAGACACCCCGCGTTCCGGTGTTAACCCCCACCCGGGATGGAAACCAAGGGACGCTCCCCGCAGGGAGAGACGTGGTGAGCAGAGCAGAAAGGGGAGCAAGACCGCATTGGACCACGCCGTCATCAGAGCTCTACTCGAGGTGTAGTCCGCTGCAAGTTAGAAAATGTCGAATTTTTATTTTAACACTCAACGAATTTCCCTCAAACTGTTCATTTCCAGCATTGACATTTATTGAAGATTGATGTATCGACGCAACAAATCAAAAGACAATGAAAAATCGCGACTGGCGATCAAGGAAAGCTCTCACTTTGTTAGATTGAAAGGTGAAAACGGTACCTTCCCTCCCCGCAACGAGCACCTGAAGTACGACCTCCCGTCCCTGTCCCTGCCCGCGTGCTGTGCCACCTAACTTCTAGTTGAATGGAGTCTTATTCTGCGGGGGATCCCCCTAGGGTTGTCTCCCTCGGATTTGATCAGCTTGCCCCTCTGTTTGCATGGTGGCACTGTACGCGATACCCTCGCCCGCGCCACGCCACGCCACGCCGCGCCGCGCTCTCGTATTCCACAAAAGAAATCAATTTCTGAGTTGTCGAGGTGGTCCGATTATGATCTCGACCACTCGAGCCTCCCCCCTTCCCTTCACACCCCCTTCCACCCCCCACTCCCCCGCTTCTCGGCCAATGTTTACGCGTGCGCGGTCCGCGAACAAATCGCGCGGCTTCAATGGGTTGCTATCGGGAGACTTCACTGTAAGTGAAGCAGTGCATTACTTTTGACAAAACAACAACAAAAATGCAGATTTACTTACCCTCATCACAATAATTTTAATGTGATGAAAAATGAAAGACATTCGTGCGAGTTAGAGTCGTTGTTCGTACTGTAGAGTGGTGAACGTCAATCTGGTCTTATTCCATTACTGGTGACGACAGTACAAGAGGTTGTCTTGCTAAAACGAAGCAGGTCACAACAGTTCGCATTCGCGCTGCCCGTCCTATAAATGTCTCCTCTCAAAAGCAATGTTTGACTTTTCCATCGGGAGGACTGCAAACAACTTGATCGCGGGACCCCGCGCCTCGCGCTGCCACGCCACGCCACGCCACGCTACACTGCGAGTGCGAGCATTGTGTGAAAAAGATACGCTCCGCCACAACCCTCTTCAATTTGTTCAGGCGCCCCCTCCCTGCCCCTCCCTTCCCTCACGCCCCCGCAGAGTCGTCTTAAGGGCGAGTCGCAACAAACAAGTGCGTTCGTTTTTATTCACACCGATGCAAATGGGGCAAAGGCTGGGCCAAATCCGACAGGGAGGGAGGCAAGACTACGGGCAGCAGGCAGGGGTGAGTCGAGGGAGGGGTGGGGAGGGGTGGGGAGGGGTGGAGAGGGGTGGAGAGGGTCGGAGAGGGGTGGGGAGGTGTGGGGAGGTGTGGGGAGGTGTGGGGAGGGGTGTGGAGGTGTGGGGAGGGGTGCGGCAAGCGACTGTACCCGTGAGCCACAATTGCACGACAATAGGCTGGCTGCCGGATTTGTAACTTAACCCATCCCATTGAGTGCAGCCCACTGAGACAATCGCTGCATTATGAGCGGGGCGTGCCGAGCAGGGGTGGGGCGGGGCGGGGCGGGGCGGGGCTGGTCGGCACAGATTGTCACGTACCGCATGCGGGAGGGAGGGGTGCAGATCAACAAGGAGAGGGTGTCCCCCCGGTTTGTAAATGAGTTGGTAGCAGTGCATGTCATGTCGGCAAGGCAATCGGCGGTCGGCCGGTGGGGATGGGGATGAATATCTTGGCGCTCGATGCTTTCGGGGGTGATCGGCCGTATACGGTGAACTCGAACAGCGGCAGGTGGCAATCAGAATCAAAATCACTCGTAAATCGAAAATACAAGGCTCATTCAAGGCTTTTCACGACAGCAACAAAATAGTTGGTACAGTACAGAGCCCCCAAAACGTTTAGTTTGGTATATGACAGATACTCTAGCTTAAGCACGTCCACTACACCACTGCGATCAAAAGTCCTAAGAGTTATTGCCGAGCAACGCGAAGCCACGCGAAGCAATGCGCGAAGGAACCCGGGCCGCGGTCTTGTGCTGGCGAGGTTCCGCTGCTCGCCCCGCCCCGCCCCGCCCCGCCCCGCCCCAGAGACGAGCCGCCCCGACTTCACAGCGAGTTTGTAATCTCGACGGAAGCTTTGAGCCACACTCAATTTCCGGGTGCACTGTGTCTTGATTCATCTGACTCGAGCTCGGGTCGGGTCGGCATGGCAGCTGGCAAGCCCTGGCAAGCCCTTGCAAACCCTCGCAAGCCCTCGCAAGCACTGGCAAGGACTGCGGGTCTGTGGGTGCAGTGTGAGGACACCCTCCCTCCACCTTCCCACATTTTAATCTCCCGTTTCGCACCCAAAAATTTAAACCCAAAACTCAGCCCAGAAACAACGGTAAACATTTATTTTTGTATATCTTTTTGAGGCCTATTTCAAAAAGAGTTTTGTAGCTTCCTGCTCCTGCTCATTTTGGAATAGGTCCCAAAAATCTTTTTCACTCCTGGTTTTGGTTTCTCTATGCGCCTTTCAAGTCTAACCGCCAAGCTCCACCCAAGAGGGTACATTCAAAACGTTCTTAGATGATTCATAGCACTCATTGTTAGTGAGTCAGGGCACGTGCTTGACGCCCTGCGATCTGATACTTTGGCCGATGGACTGAATAATAACAGAATGTTTCTTGCCTAATGTGGATCACTCCTTTTGTACTCGATTGTAATTTCCTGCCAAAGAGGGTGGTTCCACAGGATACCGGATCGCATCTACACCTTGACAGGTCCGCTGATTGTATAGGACATGTCCCGTCCTGGACACGATGTCCCTCTCCGTGACGTGCGTATCAAGTCGTCCATATAAAACGAGATAAGACTCGGACTCAAACCAGTCCAAGCTGACAGTGCAGTCAGCGGACAGCCCGCTCCCCAGGTGAGGACTGGAGGGCCTAGGGGGCGAGGGTCGACAACCGTCATGGCGGCGGCAGGCGTGTGATCCAGCTGTGTCCGCGCGAGACGAGATCGAAGCCCGCTGCCGCCATGACAGTTGTCGCCTCTCTTCCTCCAGGTTCTCTAGTGCGGATTGAGACGGCGTCCTTGTCACTCAGATCACGCAGGGAGGATGTGGGTGTCTGAGATCGCACGGCGAGCAGCTCGCCGACAGTGCAGTCGACAGTATAGCCGCGTCGCGACGCGTTTAGAGGTCCCTCCACCGCGGGGCGGGGGCGGGGTGCTTGCAATCGGATTCTTTCGCGGATAATGACAGGGGGGCTGTTCGTCTCGCGTCCTGCAGACATTCTGGAGTTGTGTTGACAGCCGGGCGGGCATCCGGAGCAGCTCCCCCCCCCCCCTTCCCTGCTGCCCAGCCGGTCATCACTGCCATGCAGGGGGCTCTGCGGACTGCAAATATTTACGGGCGCCTTTATTGGCACCGATCGTTGTTTTTCCCGAGGGTGCCGCCGGCCAGGGCCAGCCATTCTCACTTTGTTGGGCCCCTACGTCCAGACAGCCGCAAAATACCACATTAATACACTTCTTCTCTCCCGGCGTGGTGTAGGAGGGGGTGAAGACGCCCCCGGCCCGGGGGCGCCCGCCCGGTCTACCCCGCCCGGAGCAGCCCGGAGCAGCCCGGGGCTTAGGCAGTTGTCTCGGGGCGAGCACTTCCTGGCCACTATACTGCTACCCCAACCTGCCACATCATACTCCCCGTCCCCAGCAGAGAGCTGGTCTGAATTTTTTTGCGTCTGTGAACGATAAAGAGTGAGGGGTCGTCCGTAAATGATATCGCACTTCTTTCGCGCGTCTAATTTTATATGCGTACACTCTCAGCCTCTTATTGACTTTTTCTATGTTCACTACTTAGTTTTTTGTGCAGCAATTGCTTAAAAAGGAATTTGTCTCTAACCACAAAGAAGTTAGTCAGTATAATTGACTTTTTATCTTAATATTTTTACTGTAGTTATGAAGTAAATAGTACATTATATTGCTGCATAAAAAACTTTGTAACTTGTAACTCATAAAGAAAAAGTCAATAAGAGGTTGAGAGTGTGTATATACACTCTTATAACATATCTATATTATATTCATTTAAATATCTAATTATAGAAGACACCACAGCCACGCACGAATGTTTCATTTTCAAACGACAGTGCATTGGAAACACACAGCTTTTTATTTTCGTCAGTACCCCCTCCACCCTCACCCCCACCCCCCACCCCCTCACACTCTCCCTCTGCAGCTCGTCACGTCATGACAGTGGCGACGGGAGCACTAGTGCTGAATATCGCATTGTGCGCCTGAATAGCTGCTGATGACTGAGACAATGGCGGCTTGGTTTTTCAACCATTTACTCCCTAATAAGGGAGGAGCAGCGTGTGTGTGGGGTCGCACGTGTGTTCGGGGGTGGCGCCGGCTAACACTCCTCCACTTCCTATGTCCCCCCCACCCCCACCCCACCCCCCAGCGGCAGGGCAAGAACACACCGGAAGACCTTACAGTTTGGTGGGCACTATGGCCAGTGGTGACCCACCGGAATAGCCCCGGCACTGAAACCCCCCCCCCCCCCCCCCCCCCCCCCCCCCCCCCCCCCCATACCAACCCCGGGTCCTGACCTATGCCATGCCATGGGACGGTGTTGTCATGAAGAATCCATAACGCCAGACAGAGAGGGAGAGAGAGTGGCGGGGAGAGTTGTCAAGGTCAAGTGACTCGTCGGAGCAAGGGGAAATCTAAGATGCGGTTTTCGAGGCACAAGCAAGCGTATTCACACAACTAAAATTCGAGATTTTGTGGCAACGCACACGGTAAAAACGGTTCCTCGGAATCCAAGGAACGGCGGATGATTCCTTGGATCACCTATCCTTTTACAATGGACTTTCAAGGAACCATCCGCCGTTCCTTGGATTCCGAGGAACCGTTTTTACCGTGCAGGATGCATCGAATTTGTGACGTCATGGTGAGGTGTTTTCGTTCGGGACGGCCTAGTTCTGGATCTTGTCTCCGCTCTGTTGACTTACGTATGTACATGTGTCCGTATGTACGTATTTACGCAATGCCGGGCGATCAGCAAGGCAGTGACTCTTCTTGACGCGATTCTGCTCCGCGCTGCGCCGCGCCGCGCCGCGCCGCCGAGCCTCATCCTTACCTACCTCAACATCTCCACGCCCGGTGAGTCACTCACGTCTCCCTCCCACTCCGCCGAGCTGCATCACGCCGCGCCTGCTGCAGAGGGTGGTGGTGGCCCTACGTCACTGCCCTCTCTATCTTTCTCACTCTCCTCTCTTCCTTGCAATACGCCTTGTGCGTGTCGCGACGACTCCTTATTCCTATTATCTTCCTCGCTTGTGACCTAATTTGACCAAGCAGAGTGTAAGTACAATGAAAGTACAGTGCGAGTTTTGTTGCGCGGTGCGCTGAGCACACAGCAGACAACCGTAGCCGTTCCCGCTCAACCGCTGGCGAAAAACTTTGTGCAGCAGCTGAACTAAAATAAATAAAATCCATTTGGGGGCAGGACCATAAGGCAGGCTCGGACCCCCCCCCCCCTCCCCCCTTAAGAGCCGTGCGTAATTTTTGGACAGCCCCTGCTTGGGTGACGAAGAGATATATAATGGGCCATATGGACCTGATGGGACGTAAGTCACTGCATGGTGTGCAGTGAGCCAATGAGTGGTGCGGATCACCAGCCATGGTGGTCGACCGGATTCAGAAAATATCACGTATGATTTGAAATGATTTTAGTGTGATTTAGCCTACTTTCATAATTTTTCTGTCAGCTTGTAAGTGATTATCCAGGACTATCCTCGGTTTCTTAGCCATTCTCCTGGGTAGTGATATAAATTAAATTTTTGTGCTGTGGCTGTGTGTTTACCTCACGATACGTTGAACGATTACTGCTTATTCTGCTAGCATGGCATTGATAACGCGAGCCAAGGCCGCGCCACGCGCTGGAATGCTACCCAGGCCCTTACGGCCCTTCGTCCTGCGGACTGGAAGGGCCGTCCGCAACACGAACCACTTGTTGAATGCGCATTCCCTTCACAATGGAGTGCATTATATGCATTTAGCAAGTCTGATCAGGCGTAGCCATGCCGTTGTAAAGTCGGTCCCAGTTATCCTTGACCTGGCTGAGTCGAGCGTTGATCAGGCCTCCGCATCGCGGGAAAAGTTAGGTTATGTTGCCCTATATCGCACGGGCATTTTTGTTATTTGCAGCTCCTCTCTGTGGCGCGTCGCGGCGTGGCATGGCGTGGTATGGCAAGGCGTAGCGTAGCGTTGCCGGCGAGAGGGCCATCAATAAATTACTGCGCCGTATAACGACTTGTCATATGAGGCGGGGAAGAGAGAGAGAGAGAGAGAGAGAGAGAGAGAGAGAGAGAGAGAGAGAGAGAGACGTTGGCTGGCTGGCCGGTTGTGAGGGGCCCACCAGACATCACGCATTCATTCTCCGAGGAGGAGAGCAGCAGAGGAGCGAGAGAAGAAAAAAGGAGCGAAAACGTTTAAAAATAATTCTTTGAGCGTGCTGTGTGCATCCGTCCCATGCTGTACCGCGGCCCACCACGCCCCGCCACGCCTCGCCCCGCCACGCTTTGCCATACCCCGCCACGCCCTACCACGCCTCGCCATGCCCCGCCACAGCGAGCCGCGACCTGCCCCAACGCGCCGTGTGTTATCGTCGAGGTCCTGACGGTCGTTCCTCCCGAGACGAGACCAACTCCGCGTTCCCGCAGCAACAACAACAATAACCTCACTGGGTTTCGTCTCGCCCCGAAAACAAAAACAACTTGGAGATGAGAGTGAACCGATTACGGGCAGCTTATCTTGCAGGTGATATCGACAGGTGCGCGTATCATCTGAATTGTTGAGATGTCACCACATCATTGTGCTGAAGAGCCAGCACGATTTGACTTTCAGATGGTGGTCTGGTTTGTAGCGTCACCTACTGCTGTGGTGTGGTGGGGCGCAGTGGGGCGGGGTAGCCCCCCCCCCCCTCGGGAAGGGGGGGGGGGGGCAATCACCATTCAGACTGGTATCTCGTCTTGAACCCAACTCTATAACAAAAGAGTGCCAATCGACCTGAAATTTTAGCCCTGATTGAAAGCTGTCTAAAGAAGTTTGTTCTGCAATGGAAAAAAAATAATCTCATTTTAGACGACGAATATGCACTCGTAAACAAATAGCTTTTATGACCGTGAGTAGAGGACAGAAAGTTAGTCAGAGGCGGTTTATTGTGAAATACGGACACCGCGGCAAATCGCGCAGTGGCGGAAGGGGAAATGGGGGTGGGATCGACTGCTGGGAGATACGAAGGCGATGAATAATCTCTAGAGCCTCCTCGCTGCGAATCTGAATAATCAAATGTCGGAACATGTACCTTCAAATTCTTCTCAAAATAGAATCGGTAAAACTAGTGAAAAGTTGATCGTATTCATCGTGGTTCCCTGCCAAGGGCCTACTCGTCGTTCGTACTCGTCAGTGTGTCCTGGCGTCTGCTGTCGGTGCAGCATCAGACGTTGTATCATCTTGGCGACCAGACCACGGCTTGCCATGGCGAGCTGCTCGCTCAGCAGAGCTTGCTTTGTCATAAATGCAGGTTAAACGTCTGTCGACAAATACGGAAAGTTCATTTCCCCGGGCCGGAGGGGTTTCAGTGCGTGCCGCGTGGCGTGGCGTGGCGGGCTGGGGTGCGCCTAGTATACCACGTTGGCGGTCGGTGGAGTATAGATGCGGTTGAAGAGGGTGGGGGGCAAGGGAGGCTATTTTTGCGTAGGAACTTCTGTCGTTGCATTTTTCTTTCTTTTGAAGGATATTGGGTAGACTGATCGAGCAGGGGGAAGGAGGAAGGGTGGGAGGGGGGAGGCCATCGGGGGGAGGGGGTATTGAAAAACTCTGGCCGTGCGATGAGAAGAGAGTGCAATAAAGCTTAAACGTGACCGGTAGAACACGACAAAGCAACGGGTTAGAGGTATATTGCACTATCTCGCAACGTTCGTCTTTTTAGTCAGCCCTTGTCGCGAACATCGCAAACAACATGAAACCTTTAGATTCCGGTAATGATACTTAAAGGATTTTTGTATAAGCTTTTATGAGCTATTCAAAGCACTGCGTCCTTTGGAGCCCTCTTAAGAACCTTCAGTTTGGCGCCCTTGAAATTCAAGGTTACATTTGCTATGTCGCTGGTCCTAACTAGAAACCCGAATCACTTTTCATCGCGTTGAATTAAAGTTTGGGTGAGATTTGAATCAAATTTTAACCTTTTTAATTAAATATTTGTTACGACTATTCAAATTTGAACGTGGTTTGATGTGTTGATGTGTGTAGTGTGAAATGATTTCATAGACTCCGCTTTACGTGTCAGATTTGAATTTAGCGCCAACCAAGGCGCTGACTAAAACTCACACCGATAGAGCTCTATGAAGCGCAATATCATTCCATTGGCGCGATGAAAATAAGAGCTTGATTCTTCTCTTCAGGCAGAGCATTGCAGCTTCAGCCAAAAGAGAGAGGGGCTTTGAGAGGAAAGAGGGACATGCGGGAGGGAGGGGGAGGGGGCGGGGGATGCTGGCCGGCAAGGAACAACACACGAGGACGAGGATGTGGGATGCAGACATGTCCGTAGCTGCAGCCGACCGCTCGCCGCGGCTTTTTATTCTCTTTCTTATAAGATAAACCAGACATCCATTTATGCATTCTCCGCTCTGCTCCCCGCGCGCCCCGCCCCGCCCCGCCTGTGTCCCGCTCCCAGCCTGTCTCTCGCTCTCTTGCGCTCTCCCGAGCAGCGCCGCCCCTTTCCTTAATTTAGAGCCTGTTTGTAACTTTTGCGCGCGCTGCCATGATCTTTTGCCCATAAAAGTGGAATAATGCCCCTTTGGGGGCCTTTTTAAATACGACCCGTTGAGCCGAGGGAAACAAATCAAACCTCCTGGGCGACTAGCAAGCGCAGCGCAGCGCGCCGTCAGGACGCGGGCCGCCCGCCGCAGGGAACTGCATTGCATGCAGAGGCCTGGTGGGGGAGAGGCGACGTGATCACGTGACCCAGCGCTGCTTGCTGTGCCTGAGCGCTCGTACGCTGCTAGAAATAATCAGATTAAAAGCGAACTGTAAAATCTTTTAACGATCATCGCATTTTTGTTATCAATTATTTCGTCTTCTGTATACATTGTACCCGATTAATTGTCATTGTCACCTGCGCGAACTACAAGATACTGTATTTTAAATTATTTTCACAACATTTGGGATACAGGTATAATATTCTTTGCGATATACATGTAGGAGGAGGCCTACAGTACTTTTGGTATTTTTTGACAATCGGGCGTGATTTGTCGCGGATTATCGCAAAATATTTAAACGCACGTCGAGTACTTTCCTGCTTGTTATGTGCAAAGACTTTAACAAATATTCACAAGCTGTGAGGACAATTAATGGCATTACATCAGTACGTGGAGCAAGTGAGACAGAGCGATGCGGATGGTATAGGAGCGAGTGAGACATAGAGCGATGCGGATAGTATGAGGAGCGAATGAGACAGAGCGATGTGGCCAGTATGAGGAGCGATTGAGACAGAGCGATGTGGCCAGTATGAGGAGCGAGTGAGACAGAGCGATGCGGCCAGCATGAGGAGCGAGTGAGAAAGAGCTCGACCCGCCCGTTGCCCATCCTTGGACGGGATACCGCCAGGACTCAAGGAGCCATATAGCGAGCAGGAAAGACTCCGGCCGTGCCATGCCAGGCGGTGTGAGCTTTGCTTTCATCCTCCAAGTGATGTTGATTGTTCGGATCTGGAAGTCAAATGCCGGCCGGTCAGCACATATTGTGCAGTACTGTATAATGGCGGCGACTCGAAGAGATCGCCGGGAGCAGACACCCGAGGAAAATATTTCTTGATTGCACTTGCAATTTTTCTCAAATCAATACATGTCCTTTCTATGATGACGCGAATGTTGTCTTCATACAATTCATAGTACGAATTTCATACAATGCATTCTGGACAGACACTGAATTCTTCTCCAGAGAGCCTGCAGAGGCACTGTCTGTGTCGGCTGCTGCGTATACTCGGTGGAACTGACCTAGGACACGGCGCGTGGCGTTGGCGCCCGTGGCGGACGGAAATAGCGTCGCTCGCGTACAGCCCCCCACCCCCACCCCCACCCCCGGGCCACTTCCCCCGCTACTGCACTGCGATGCATGGCAGCGGGAGAACTGCGGTCGCCCATTGCAGCCGTCTGCTGCTGCTGCTGCTGCGTCTGGCTGCCTTACCGGTCCCGCTCCCACAGGCCGCAACCCGGCCGCGACCTGCCTCAACGCGAGCCGCCCAAAATAGTGGCCCCACCCCACCCCACCCCACCCGACCCCGCCCCGCCAGCCGCATGGCGCGTCAGTCGTCAGCTCGACCCGCCTTGGCCCCACGGGCGGCCTCCGCCCCGGCCCGGCTGTTGACCGCTCCCACGGCACCGCGCCCCACCACACCCCACCCCGCCCCACCACGCCCTATCCCACCGCACTTCGCTCTGTTTGGCACGCCGGGCATGCTGCCTGCGACCCTGCAGGTCACCCCGAAAGATGCAGCCGACGATTTGAACCGGCCAAACTAGGGCGCATTATTCTTGCTGCAGCAGGCACGGTAGCAGGTTCATTCCAACTGCTGCACTGCAAAACGTAATGTGCCAATATATACAAATCATGGAATGTATTTTCAATATTTGTAGTTATGGGTTGACATTGTTGACAGTTACTCCGGTATGGTGCGTTTCGTACCGAAGGTGAGGGGCCCTTGATGCGATTGTGAACATAACTTACAATCCATATGGTATTCTATTTTTATTGTGATTTATTACTTTTCTAGCAGTGTGTCCTAGAAAAAATGAGACAGTATGATAAAATCTTGATTACTGTTTAATTATGGATAGTTTTACTAGCAAACCTGTCGAATGTTTCCATTCGACTCGTTTGCCTAAGTTTCAGTATTTTCTCACCGAAAATATCCTCCCCGTGCCAGGCACTCTCCAAGTGAATCAAATATAAATATAGCTTGCTGTGAATGTCCATCTACTGTACCCAAATGTCTACTTGGGTTACTTACTTGTCTGCATACTACTTCGCAGTTTTGCACAAAAAAAGGTTCACAGGCAAAATGTGGACGAAAAACAGTGGTATGGGTCTTGCTTATCCTTCTTTTAAAACGAAAACCTTACGCATAGTGCTACGAAGAACCTTTTATAGCAGGCAAAGCAGACTTTTCAGCCGGCATAGATTACTTGGTAGTATTGCTAGTAAGAATCTGCCTAGAAGGCAGGCTGCGCTAGCTCCAGACCACTGTGTTTTGCCTAGAATGTGCCTACATTCTTGGTAGTATCACTGCGCAGTACTTACTTCTGCGTGCAAGACTCGTACACAAGTAACCCTAGTAGACATTTGGGTACAGTAGACAAATATTTAGAGCAAACTATTTTTATTTGTTTCATTTGGCGAGTGCCTCATGGCGCGGCGTAGACAGAAGACGCCTATTCGTGGGGCAGTGACCGGGGCGTGAACAAGTAGGGGGGGGGGGGGGCATGACCTAACTCAACAAGACTTCGCTAGCTGGGGAACGGGTTACGGCCGGGCAGTCGACGTGTATTATAATTCTTTTTCTTGTGCCTGACTCCTCCTATCGAACTCTGCAGCGTCTGTATTCTTGCAACAAGCACCCTCGCTGGCATTGCACTTGCCTGCTCGGCGTCGGAATGATCAGGTGACAGTGCCAGCATTGCAAGTTTTAAAATTCATCAAAAACTTATGAAACCATTTGATTTTAAATTTAGGCAGGAAGTTTAAACATGAATAATCTCCTGAAAAAGAGCTCTTTTGACACTTTGTTTTCGTTAAATGAAATTTATCTTTTTGGGCGTTGAGATTGCACACTCTTGTTGACAAAACTTAAGACTTCTACTTTTTGGCACTGAAGTACACGTAAAATGTGTATAGAAAAGATACTTTGAACCCTAGAGTAGTTTGATAGTGTGCTGTCTGCAGGTGGTCTGATTGATGACGAAAATACTTTTGGACGACTAGTTGGTCTAGCGGTGTTCTAGAGAGCCGGTTGGCCTCCCACTGTTATATTGCCTGCCATATATAACTCGCACGCAGTACAGGGCGGAAACTCGCTCGATCCGATTGCCTCAGATTTCATACTTGCCATTAAAGAAAAATATTGGCGATGGACAGAATTTCATTTTATTTGAGCTCGTTTTATTATTTTTCTTCATTTTTTCTCGTCGGTGTGCCCGTCCAAGACTGCTCCATGTTCCCTCGTCGTTTTCTTCATTCTTATACATCGGAGAGCCGTTTGCTGGTGGTTTATTTTTATATTATTTTTCCTCCCGCTCTCGCGAAAGCAGCACTGCGCAGGAGGAGGAAGAGGAGAGGAGAGAAG
>CABIKL010001909.1:0-13904 GCA_902196195.1 Aptinothrips rufus
GCCTCCCCCCCCCTCCCCCCGCCCCTACCACCACTTTATTTGGCCGCTCAGCTCACTACTTGATAAGCTTCACTACTCAAACCTGCAACCGGAAGAATAGTAGTGGGGCGTGGCGGGGCGTGGTGGGGCGGGGCGTGGTGGGGCGCGGTGGTGAGGTGACGCAATGTTACGGAGGGGAATCATCCATCCATGTATTTCGGGCGCAACTAGTGTGTCCCAGGTCTGTCTAACGGTGCACCTCGAGAGCGTCGTCGTCGTCTGACATGGTGGTGCGGGGCAGGGCGGGGTGGGGCGGGGCGGGGCGGGGCGGGGCGGGGCGGGGCTGCGCCGGGCCACGAACGTGCCAGCCGGTCCTAAACCGCGAATGGCGAGCACCTCGACTCTCAGCCGAGCCGAGCCGAGCCGGCAGCTCGCCTCGCCTCGCCTCGCCTGGTCCAGTAGTAGTCACACCCAGTCTTCCTGGTGGCTGCACCGGGCGGGGCGGGGCGGGGCGGGGCGGGGCGGGGCGGGCGCCTCCTCTCCGGGGTCGTCCCGCGCGGAGCCACGGAGTGACATACTTACCCGGCGCGACGCGGTTGGTCAGGCGGCACTACGTCACTGAGTGTCCAGACGTAGCTCAGTTTTAGATTCACACTACAATCAAGTAAGGACGCGGCGACGCGTGTTTCCGCACTACGACGACAGAGGAAAGAAAGGACGCGGATGAGGAGCCGGTCGGTCACTGCCGCCGTCACTTGTTTTCACGACTCATCCGATTCGATGCTATCGGGATGAACGCCGCGACTGGGACAACGCGCGGCGGCCAAGTGACCGGGACATCGTCACTCGTTATTTTGGTCACGTGCCCCCCCCCCCCACTCCGCACGCCTCAGTCCAGGCCGGCCCACTCGCCCTTCACTATTCTTCACGTTTTCATCGACTTTGGCCACAGGTGTGGTCCATTGAGAAATGCATTACTCCAAAGCAATTTTTTTTCGAAGCGGTTATTAGAACACAAATTTATGTCATAGTATAAGCAAAACTTGGTGGTTATGAGTAAAAATGTGGTTATCGTAATGAAATCTTTTAACAAAACAATCTAAAATCATCAGCTTCCATTCTTAAAATGCAGCGGGATGTTGCTTTGTCTCTCTTCTCTTCAAAATTTTCAATGTGCAGGCATGCTGATATGTACGGCGAACGAGTCTGAGAAGAATACATGGAAGGCAAACTTTCGTGAGGCGACATCACAGAACGTAAACGAGGAGCAGCGATCCGAAAGCAGACTGTGACAACATGGCTCTGGGCGGCCGGGCCCAGCCGGACCAGGGGGTTCGATGTTGACATGGATCGTGCGTCAACAAACCGGCCATTAGACCTCGCAACTCGATAGGCCAGCCACTATCACGTCTCCTTTCATCGATGAAGAACCCGATACGAAGGTTGTCGAAGATAGTAGTTGTTAGTTCGGAGGCCTTAATGAGGTTCGTAAATCTTCGTACTTATATGGATAGGGCTAGGTAATTTTAGCGAGAAACTGTAGCTGGCTTTTCTGATCCAGCGAAAATTAGAACGGCGTCCCATATGTTTTACTGTTATCGTTTTTTTTGTTTGTTTTAGAGGTTTTATTTCATCCACTTGTCTGTTTTCCCTGCACTTGTGCTCACTGCGGATTAAACTTACTTCCATTAAACGAACACTCGCACGACTGCGGAGAACGACGGCTATTTGTTAGAAAGAGAGCCGAATTGATTGCCCCGGGTAGTACACTCCCACTCTTAGCACAGTTTAGATTCCCGAGGCGACAACGTGAATTGTGTCCGTAAGGTCCTTAAAGGTCGCGTAATACGCGGCGGAGTGCTGTGTTCTGTTCGGCCCGCCCCCCCCCCCCCCCCCCCCCCCCCCCCCCCCCCCCCCCCCCCCACCTCTTTTAAACCAAGGCACTCATCTCGTATCGGGTTCCTGCTCCGCGAGCAGCCTGGCTCATATATAGGCCATCGAAATGACACCCGGCCCCGCCCCGCCCCGGCGGGCCCCGTCTTCTTTAAGTTACTGCCGAGTTTACTGTTTATACCGCAGTTTGAGCGTGGCCGCCTCCCCTCCCATCCCCCTCCCATTCGGAGTCAGGTCAGGTGAAAAAAAAATCCCCGCTGAATTCAAATACCACCTTTACAGTGTGGAGTTTTTACTTTGTTCCTCTGCGCGTTTTCCTATCTCAAACTGACCCAATCCTCACAAAAGAGAGTTAATGACACGTGCTTTCTGAACCTTTACCCAAACAGTTTGTTGTCGACTCTGATGTCCTTTCGATCCGCTCTCTAAATTAATGAAATCGTCTGAAATGGGTAGGTCTCTTACCGCTCCCACGGCGCAGTGCAGCGCAATGCTGCCCCTCAGTGACTGCCTGCCCCTCGGCCTGGCCTCAACCCTGACCGTCTAGTAAGAGCACTGACCTTGGTCAGTTTCAGTTTCATTGCTGTATAGTCGCGTGACCACAAGCTGGTCCGGCCGGCCCCGCCCCGCCCCGCTGCTTGCTGCTCTCGTGAGGCTCCTGCCCGCACCTTCCCCTCTCGTATCCGCTCCTAGAGATGGGCTAATTAGAAGAGCCGAAATGTGAAGTGAAACCGGGCATTAGTGGACCGACACATCGCATTGCGCCGTGTGCCTCGGGGCTGCGCTGGGCTGGGCTGGGCTGAGGTCACCGCAGAGAGCCTAGGAGGAGAACAGCGACACAAAGGATGCCAGCAGAATGGTGGAGAAACATACCGAACGACTAAGACTCCGTTAGATTCAGTTAGGTTAGGTTCGATTAGGACAATTTTTGGCGCCTGAAATAAACAGTATCATACTGTGAATAAGGCGCGAACTAGTGCCACCGGATTTTGAACTCTTTTGTGCATAATCAGAGACAATTCCGCAGAAATGCCTAGTCCGGAAACTTTGAAGAAAAATATACTTTTAAAATAATTGTAAAATTTGAAAAAATAAATAAAATATCTTCTCTTTGAAGTGCTTTTAAAAGACGGTTGTTCCCTTACTCTGCATCAGATTTGAATGTGCACACTGTCCCCGTGTTGTTGCAGGCGGCCCCATGATGGAGAGCGAGGTGTCCTGGATGCCGGTGCTGCTGCCGGTACTCCTGCTGCTGCTGTGCCAGCTGTCCAGCGCTGGCCGGCCCTCGTCCTCCGCCTCCCCGCCGCTGGCCGCCCCCACAGCCGCCCCCAGCGCCGTCCCCAGCGCCGCCACCACGGACATCCCCAGCTCCACGCCCAGCGCCTCCCCCGGGCCGGCCCCCGGGCCCGCCCCCGGGCCCGCCCCCAACCTCACCCGCGTCCACACCCCGCCAGACGTTCTGGAGGACGCGTCCCTCTCGGTGGTGAGCTCATGATAATATGTCCGATGGTAGCTGGAGTCACAGGAGACGCTCCGTTTCA
The DNA here is from genome assembly GCA_902196195.1 of Aptinothrips rufus. Classification (NCBI taxonomy): domain Eukaryota; kingdom Metazoa; phylum Arthropoda; class Insecta; order Thysanoptera; family Thripidae; genus Aptinothrips; species Aptinothrips rufus. The sequence goes on from CABIKL010001909.1 coordinate 3,414, forward strand.
AACGCACACTGCTCAACACGGTGGGAAGTACGGAACCTCTGGTCAGTAATTTGCCTGGTCAGACCATACACTTTTCTCAGTACGGCGTTCCAGGGTAGAGTGCACCGTACTTCTGAAACAGTACTTTGAAAGCTACGTTCAGATCAGGCAAATCACTGACCAGAATTTTTGGTACGGTTCGCTCATTTGGTACGGTCTTTCTAGCAGTGGAGAATCAAAGTGTTGTCATCTCTCTTCCAGCCCAAGCTGTTGAGGAAGTACGGCTACCCCGTGGAGAACCACGTCGTGATGACAGAGGACGGCTACGTGCTCACGCTGCACCGCATCCCGCACGGCCGCAGGCACGCCAACTCGGTATGTCGCTACCCCGCGCGCGGCCCGCCTTCGGATGCGAGCAGCTCTACTCCACGCTTGAGAGACTTTCAATGCTAAACCTATGGACTGCGTCCAGCAGGGTGGTGAGAGCCCAAGATAATGCTGGCAATGGCAGTAGTCGTAGTACTATCACACTCAGAACAGAATATTGAGCGCCTTATGTGCCAAAAGCTACATTCACTAAGCTATGTGAACTGAGTAAAACGTGCCTGCTTTGAAGTAATTTTACCCGTTGATGGCAGGACAGTGATGACATCAACAACAACCGGGTCCGCTCGCTGAGGGAGTCCGGCCGGTCAACCAGGAGGACGTACTCCAGCACGGGCGTCAAACACAAGCGAGGTACGAGCAGCCTTCCTCATGCACTGCACTGTAAAAAAAAAATACCAGGTTTGGGGAGCCCTACCCGAGAAAAACAAAAACACCAGTTTCAAAATTTTTGGGCTCGTTTTGAGTATTATGTAGAAATGCGTTTTAGAGTGTTCTGGTCATGTTGGTATAGCTCTCAAAATTACACCCGAAAATTCAGAGACTGGTGTTACTTCTCTCCTGTTTCTCATAAAGGGCTCCCCAAACCAGATTTTTTTTTACAGCGTATGTAGCACTACGTGTGACGAGCCCCACTAGACAAGGCATGGCGTACAGAGGTGACGCGCACCAATCACAGAGCAATGACAGAGGTCAGAGGTCAGGCAGGACGGGGCGGCTAGAGGTGCCTACTCACTCCCAGGGCTGGTGTTGCAGGGGTGGGCAGGCGACATGGCCGAGCGGTCCTCATCTTGCCGGGGATGTTCTGCTCCTCAGCAGTCTGGCTCATCATGGGCCCTAAGAAGTCGCTCGGTAAGTATAGGGAAGGTACAAAGATTTCCTGGTGATATTTCTTAAAAATTTGGAAAAAGAGCCCAAAGCTGATCTGTAATTTCTAATCTAAAGAGGAGGATATTGGACGAATTATTTTCAAAACAACACTATTATTCTATTTGTTTTGAGATCCACGTCCGAACTGAGTTAATATTGCTGTATCTCTCAGGCTACATCCTAGCGGACGCAGGGTACGACGTGTGGATAGCCAACCTACGCGGCGTGCGGTACTCCATGGGGCACGTCGAGATCCCAGCGACAGACGACAAGTATTGGCAGTTCAGGTAATGAAATGAAGGAAATAATGGAACGACGTGAGCCGAGCGTCTGAGCGCCTGAGGAAGCGAGGGTAGGCAACCACGCCGCGCAAGGCTGTGTGGCGGGCCGGCCCACCTCGCAGGGGCTCCAGCTCCACGACCTCTCCCGCAGTCAACTCGTATCGGGCCGCGCAGACGTCGTGTCTAGACTTTATCCAGAAAGCGCTCTGTAGCTTGCTCATCATTTTAAAATGGGTCTCAAAGTGTCTGCCGAAAATAATTGTTTTAACCCTTCTCTGGCTTGGGTTGTCTCGGAATATGGGTTTAGATTTTCTGTGTGTATCGGTCATCATTTTGCGAGAACGTCCAACGAGATCGTGAAATTACCGCCGAAAAATGATCGCCGTTGCGATGACAGTGTAACTTTTTCCTTTCTTCCTGAAACACGAAAAAGGTCAGATGAACGCGCACAATTCTTTGCTCTCCTCCCACCACAGCCCCCTTTCCAAGTATCTCACGCAATTCATCGACGGCCCAATCGGGTGTCTCTGCCCCGCAGCTGGCACGAGATGGGGGTCTTCGACGTGCCCGCCATCCTGGAGTACATGACGGCGACCACGGAGCAGGACCGGATCCCCATCATCGGGCACTCCATGGGCAACACGATGATGATGGTGATGGGGTCGGAGCGGCCCGAGTACAACCGCATGGTGGCCGTGCACGTCGCGCTGGCGCCCACCGTGTACCTGCAGCACGCGCAGAGCCCCATCCTCAAGGGGCTGGCCGCGCTCGGCCCCACCGTCAGCGTGAGTACACCGGCATCCAGAGCCCGCGACCCGTCACCGCAAGGGTTCAAAGTCCATCGAGCGCAGAGTATAGCAGGTTGGGTTTTCTTAGTAATAAAGATGAGAAAATTGGAGGACCGCTGCCTTGATGACGTTTCGATCTGAGAGAAATGACGACAGATCTGTATCAGGGCTTTTGCATCTTTCATTCGACACCAGCTGCGCTGATGGCAAGTCTCTGAAGGTAGAGCACTAGGGAATCTTATTCGCGTCGAGTCCTGCTGTACTCCACAATCCAGAGACTTTAAATCCTGCCCAACCGGGAGATAGACCACGCGTAGACTAGAATATGTCTCTAGACGTGTCCACTGGACGTCTGTTTCCTGTCAGTGATATGGCGGTGCTGTGGTGTTGCAGACGCTGACCGCCATGTTGGGGGTGCACGGCCTCAGGCCCACGCTGCCCCTCAACGAGGCCCTGAAGCAGCTCTGTCGGGACGAGGCCACGCTGACGCAGCGCGTCTGTAAGAACGCTGCCTTCATGCTGCTCGGCTTCGACCCGGAGCAACTGAACGCGGTGAGGCGCCGTCGATGCTCCGCGTCACGTTCATCAGACACAATGTTTGCTAGACTTCTTAAATTTCATGAAATCAGAAGTGCGTGAAATATTTCAAAAAAAGCTTGAAACATTTGAAACATTTAGGCTTTATAAATTTAAGAGAGTTTCTTTCATTCTCGTGTTCTTAAGGCATTTTGTTGAAAAGACCTCGTATCTTTACGGTTCGAAATTACTCAACTTTCCCACTCCGCTTCTAAGCCACGTAACTGTACGATACGACATCCTACAGTAAAAGTAACAGAATTAACTTTACATCTGTCCTGTCGTTTCTCACTATACTCTTCGAAGCCCCGCACTGCGTGGAGTATAGGCAGAGTCACCTGTTGCTTTCCCCAGCGAGCCGCTCTCCATGCAGTCTCTGACGCGAGGGGTATCGGTATCAACGAAGCCCACGGAGCGATGTGTCGCGTAGCATCCTGCCTGCTGACAACTTTCTGTTGTGGCTGTTTCATCTATTTATAATGAGCAGAAAATGATGGAAGACGCCAAATAAAAAAAAAAAATTAAAATTAAGAAACAAAAATCAAGAAATAATGCTAAAGTTATAGTTAAAAAACACAACGTTTTTGTTAGGTCTTGTATCGATTATAATTGTGAGAAAAGTGGTTATTTTACTGATGAAGTTCAGTGATTGGGTGTGATCTGAAGCTCTCCAAGAGGTCAGCGCAGAGAGGCGATGAAGTAACGTGGCGCTCCCTTGTCTCGCAGACCATGTTCCCCGTCATCATGGGGCACGTGCCGTCGGGAGGGTCGACGCGCACGCTGCTGCACTACGTGCAGAGCTTCACCTCGGGGGACTTCAGGCAGTACGACCTGGGCGTGAAGCGCAACATGCTGCGCTACGGCCAGCCCGGCCCGCCCGCCTACAACATCAGCAGGGTGGACTTCCCCGTCGCCATTTCCTTCGGCGACAACGACTGGCTGGACTCCAAGGAGGTGAGGTCAAGGTCACACCTCGAGGGATCGGCCGGAAATAACGATTATAGGCAGATTGGTACCCATTGGGAAAACATTCCCCAATATGTCATGGGTGAACACCATGACGGAACCCAATATTCCTTCAAAATCCAAGTGAATCACATAACAATTTGAAGTCGAAAATGGGCTCAGGATTTTGCAAAACAACCGGTTACAATTATTTTTTAACAAAACGCTTAACTGGGTATTCCGAACTTTTTCAAAGTCGATTTGGACTAACTTTCCCTGCGCTGAACGAAAGGGACAGTTTGTCGAATTCGCACAATTCTTTCAGCCCAGATCTTCCACGTCATTTTTGGAAGACCCTTTCCTACGGTTTAGTGCTAATTTTCCACATTGCTTTTCTTTCCAGGACGTCCAGAGAATAGCGCGGAATTTACCAAATGTAGTGGACTACTACCGTGTGCCATGGCCGAAATTTAACCACATGGATCATCTTTTCGCAATCGACATCAAAGAACTCGAGTACGATCATGTGATGGACATCCTCGACAAATACTCGTGAAATCTGTCTCAGAGAACAGAAGGATACACAGACTTGACTTCGCACCGTGTTTCCATGGTGACCTACTGTCGAACAGTGCCTCCTACTTATTCTCTTCAAAAGCTATCGATTGCTTTCTCTGACTACAGAAAAAGACTTTGTATTGAATACTGTGGTGCACAGTGACTGACGAGAACGCCCACTGTTGTGCTGTCGGGTAAGAAGCTTACGGGCCGCCCCAACCTTACCTCAAAAGGAGTGTTGCGTTTTGAACCTATCTTTCAGCACCCGCACTAAACTATGCATCAAAGGAACCACAAATCCTCTTCACGGACTGTGATTCAACATTCGCTCATACTTGTTAGACTTTCAACTTGTAAGTAGTTTTAGCTCTATTAGTTTTAATTTTTATATGTTCATCGTTGTAAATAAAAGAAATGATTGTGAATAAATCCAGCTTTTAAGATTTCAAGATTTGTTTGAGTGCCACCTCCCTCCTCGTACCTCAACGCACGATGCTAGTATCTCCAAAGTTTTGGCAGATACCCAAATGGAGAGAGTGTATCTTAGATTAGACGCCGGCCACCAAAAGGCTTTACATAGGATTAAGATAACAAGTACCTCAGATAGCGGCGGATATCTCCACTCTCCACCAGCTCTTTCTTTCCGTTCTCCAGCGTCTCTGCGGCAGAGTGGGTAGTACACCCACGCGTGAGCAGTGCTGTTTGCAGCTCTCTTCTCCCCTCCCCTCCCCGCCGACACGTGCTCTGCTCCTCGTAGCCTAGTACACCCCCGCTCCCCGCCCCTTGCCCTCGCCGAGTCCCCGCGGATCCTCAGTCTGCCGCGTGCATTATTTACCTGCGTTTTTCATTCGAACGCCGTGCATTATACAGGTGTGGCGAGTGCCTCGCATTGTGGCCAACTCGCCTGGAGCAAGGCCACGCCCTGCCAGCCGCCCCCGCCCCGCCCCGCCGGATGACCCAGTGCATCCCCGAGATAAAGTCGAATCAGGGTATCCGTACGCATCGCAAACTAGTGTTTCATCAGTCCGCGACCCTAAGATCATTCAAGTATTTCGATCTGGGGTAGGTTGGACTGCTACGATACTTTGCTGAGGGCTGTACAATGAACCGACGTCCTCTGCGGGAAGAGAGACGACGGACAAGGGTCAGGACATACTCGTTACGTCGCGTTAAGGTCATCTGAACACGTTGCTGTACGCTGGAGCTGGAGCAAAAGCTCGGGCAGAGGGAGAAGAAAGAAGAAAGGAGAAGGGATATCACACCGCCTGGAGCAAACGTTAGAATTATTTTCTCAGAGAGGGAGCAGAGAACATTCTAAGAATGAAGAAAAAGAAGACCCGAGCCAGAATTCAAACGCACATTGGTCGATTGATATTTTGTATTTCAATGGACACGCGAACCTCTCCTATTTCTGCGAAACAGTTGCTCCCTCTACGCGGAACGAAAATGAGACCCGCCACGCTACGCCACGCCGCGCCACGCCACGCCACGCCACGCCACGGAGCGCACCAGTCCTCGACGCCGCGCGCCCCGCCCGGCTGAAATGAGTCGACATAACAATGCATGAATGCGTGGAGTTTGGAAAGGGCGGCCGGAGAAGGGGAGGGGGAGGGGGAGGGTGTGTGGGCGGATGACGTACTGAGTCATATGGGATGGGCTTCCATAATTCGCAGCTAATGGTGTGGTCGGCCTGCAGCGCTAGTGCAAACGGTTCCCGTAAAGGTGGAAAAAAGGAAGGAAAAGGGAAGGCCACCACGCGAGAAAGAGGGAGAGAGGAAGGTTACGCCGTGGGGAGGACGGGGAGGTGGAAGGCCACTCTGCGGGGGCGGGGGAGGGGGAGGGCTGCCGCCGGCGACAATGAGAGGGAGTCGAAGGTGGCGTCCAGGGGACAGCCCGTCATAATACATAGGGATGAGCATTAGCGTGATGAGAACAACACGAACAGGAGTGGGCGCAGTCCTGGTGGGGGTGTGCAGACAGAGAGGGGTTGAAGAGGGCGGTGGAAGAAGACGGAGCGCAAAGGGGCCGGCTCCCTTTGGAGTAGCACCGTCCTTCCTCCCCTCGTGTTCGCATGACGTCTGTGGCAACGTACTGTACTGAATGATCGAGGGTGAGGTGAGGAGCCTGTGAGGAGCCTGTTAGGAGCCTGTGAGGAGCCTGTGAGGAGCCTGTGAGGAGCCTGTGAGGAGCCTGTGAGGAGCAGAACTAACACGACCCCACCAGGTCTCCCCCCGACCTGAGTTAACTGCAGTATTGTCGCGGGATAAAAGAAAGGGATCCACCGCCTCGGCTCAAGCCAGGGTCTGAGATATGTGCACAAATCGCGCCGCTCGTGTGACCTGGGACCAGATCTGCTGGGGCCGCCGCCCCCGCCGTGGTGCCTGGTAGGACAGCAATGCCTTGCCTAGTCGGCACCGGAGCGGTGTGGCGTGGCGTGGCGTGGCGGGCTGCCACAAGCCGAGCCATGAACATACTCACATTAATCACTTCTGCAACAATAAGCATCGGGGATTCGGAGTAGTGGTAGGGCAGGCTCGCGCTGCGGAAGCGGACTCCACCAGCCGTGCCGCCGTGCCGGGTTGCGCTGCGTGGTTCGCGGCTGCTCTGCCCCCCACCCCCCTCCACTACCACAGCGCCACGCCACGCCACGCCACGCCAAGTCACACAACAAACATCACCTCCAGTCATTTAGACACCTAACCTACACAATCCTCCCGCCAATCACAACCAGGTGGTGCTTTTGATTTATCGGTCCACCAGAGGTAACAAGTGAAGTGATTCGCCTCTCTCCCAGAACAAGTCAGTTACGGGCGAAAAGTGTTCGATTTCCGCACTGCGAAAACAGAAGTCTACCAGATCTTGTAGATAATCTAATTTATATCTACACTTGACCTCTGTAACGGCGTTAGACTAGATGTAGATGAATATAGCCGTCTAACGGACGTCTATATTACGTCTACGGCTACCGATAGCAGTACTTTGAAGTCTATAGGCATCTCGTAGACTTAAAAAAAATTGAAGTCAGATAGACATCCAGAAAGTAACTATTTAGACGTCTATTAGACGTAGATATTAGTCGTCTATTTGCCGTGTGAGCAGTAACACGATTACTTGTTGATTGCAGCGAGAGGTTCAGTTGTTCTTCCAAAGAATGAAGAGAATGTCCTCTGCCGCACGGAAATCAAGTTTAAGACAGGTCAGGGAAGGTTAGCTTAGGTTGGGACGGGTCAGTGTTTGGATGGCCAGTTCCTTCGCTCCGTAACAAATGACACCTAGGGCGTCTGCAATGCTGGAGCGTACGGTGCAGCTGCTGGTTCGAGCGGGGGGTGGCGTGGCGTGGTGTGGCGTGGCGTGGCGAGGCAGTAACGCATCACGAGTTCCACTCGACCCCGGCTGGCTGTCATCAATCATAGGTCCAGCTGTGGACACGAGGGTAAGGTCTGGGCCGGTGCCGCTGCAGGCCACCCCCTCACCGAGTGGCCCAGTGAGCCCAGCCCAGCAGCCCGCACCCCCCGCCACGCCACGCCACGCCACATCAGACCCACTACCTCACCCAGCTCGCAAGCAGGCGGGGCGGGGCGGGGCGGGCCTGCTCCAGCCGAACCCTATCCGACCGCCACTACGAGCGCGGAGTAGTTCGCATTCTATTGCGTGGAGCAGGCGGCCAGACGGGGAGGGCAGGGGGGGGGGGGGGGTGCATATCGTTCATCACCTGACCGCTTCATTAGCTGCCAGGAGTGCGACCCCATGACGGCGCCTACTACAGCTCTCGGCTTGGTTTCAATGCTCGTCCGAGTGAGCTACGAGACGTGATGAGAGCTCAATCGAAGTCGCCTAAGGAATCACTGCCTTTTTAAGACAAGAACCGAAGAAATGTTTTCATGTTCCGCATACATTGCCGCTTTGTGCAAGCATTACAAGTGCCACATCGCATACATTTTTTTTCTTTCCTAAATTAAAACTCGAGAAGAGGGTTTGGAGGAGCAGCCAGCAGACGACGGAGGATGGTAGAACTGCTTGCAGTACTTGGCGCTTATTAAAATGCGGAGAGACTTTCGGGAGAGTTGTGCTAGAGCCAGAGGAGTGCACATCTCAGCCGCCTGCCCTGCCGCCCCCGTCTTTAGCGAGCCCAGCCGAGTCGAGAAGAGTCGAGTCGAGCCGAGCCGAACGAAGATCCAACCCAAAACATGTCTTGGGAATGTACCCCATTCAAACGCCTCCTCCAAAGCGTTCATGTGTCATCCCAACCTTCTCTACCAATTGAGGACAGCACAGCGCAGCACGGCGCGCATGACACGTCCAATATACACAGAAAAACCAAAACCTAGAATCTAGGGCACCTCAAACCAGAAACAAATATTTTTGGAGGTGATTTTGAGACCTGCCGCAAAATGATCAGGAAGCTTCGGAACGCGTTTTAAAATAGGTCTCAAAATCACCTCCAAATATTATTTTTTACTGTTGGTTTCTATGTTGGGTTGCCCAAGATTATGGGTTTTTGTTTTTCTGTGTAAAACTGAATCCCTCAACATTCATGACGACGCTCATTTTGATTCTATGGCTTCTGTCCATCCAGATTGAGAGGCCATACTGCTGCACGAGAGAAAATCATGAAAGAGCTATTTCTTTCAGATTTAAAAGCGCCTTTGCCTTCATGTGAAAATGAATAAGCTAGGAGTGGTTGCCGCGTCTGTGGAGTTCAACTTATTATCTCCAGCGGTCAGGGATGTGAGCGTGTGGGACGGAGTATTTTGGCGATGGCTGTACGCTCAAGGTCAGCGCTAGTCTGATGGTGGTCATTCCTGCCCGGCCCGGTGGTAGGCTGGCGGGCTGACAAAGAGAGCACACCCCCACCTATTACCTCCCGTTAACAGGCACGTCCTCTGAAGGCGCGGTGGCGCGGCGGGGCGGGGAAGGGTGGGGCGGGGCGGGACAGGGCGGGGCAGGGCGGGGGCGCGGCCCATAAATCGCGACAAGCCGGACAGTCATCGCCAGACGACGAAAATTTGCCAGGGCACTTAGGCTCCTCAGCCGCAATTTTTTTTCTTCCCTCTTTTTCCCTGTTGGCCGGCCCGCGTACATATCGAGCGTCTCCTCTCCTTCCTCCTTTCTGCTACTCCGTGAATTTTTGACGACCACTCCCTCGATTATAGGCGGCTGATCCGTTATCCGTGAGGGACAGGTGTGCATCCACGGGCCTCTGGAGGTAATCATCCCCCTCCCTCACCCCTCTCTCCAACCCTCTGACGTCACACCGCCTCCGACCGGCCCTCCGACAATGTCGGTATTGATGTATTCATCACTCATCTGCTAGAATGTAATCGGTAGCCCACCTCCTCCCCTCGCTCCTCCCCTGTCCCTCCGACACCTGCTCTGCATTCTTCGCAGCAATATTGACGAGGAACGGGGCGTGGCGGGGCGTGGCGGGCGGGGCTGGGAGGTTTGCCTGAGCAGACCGAAGGTGGTGGTTCCGCGCTGGTCTCCTTAAATCAGGCATTGCGCAGCAAACTAATTTCGAAGCTGCTATCTGCATGTTCCATCAATCAGCCAGCCCCCCTCTCCCCCTCCCCCACCGCGCCAGAAGGAGATAACAGCTTTATGTGGGGGCGGGGAGGGCGGGCCGAGGGGCGGGCGGTCACGTGGGCTGAGCGAGGCGAGGCAGACATGAGCTGAACTCCCTCGAGGACCAAGGCCTAAGTGAATCGTTACGTAACTCAAAGCGGAGCTGGGCACTGTAGGGTTTCCGGTTTAATAAGGAACTGGCCTTGCCTTGCCGCGAATGAAAAAGAACATACACAGATAAATAAAAGACCTTTTACTCCAAAAACCAAGAGTGTAAAAGAAAGATGCATTCTGAGGTCTGAAAACGCGTTATGAATCTCAGTCATTTGTGGAATGCGCGTCAAATTGGGCTTTAAAAATGTAACAGTACCTTTGGTTTCTGGGTCGGGTTGTCTCGGAATATGTTATGTTCTTTTTTACTCGTTCTTTACTACTCCTACTCCGATCCACTACTTTGGAGTAAGAGAACGAGTATTGGGCTACCCTCGGTCACCTCAAGACCACCTATTAACTCCCGAACGCAGGGACGGAGACAGAAACCGCTCACG